>JAOEHY010032130.1:0-45376 GCA_025447955.1 Psilopsiagon aurifrons
GGGAAGGGTGGGGGAGTGAGACAGAGACTGTGTGGTTTTCTGAGTTACAGCTGGGCTTAAACCATGACAATTAGCATCTTCACAGCACAAATAATTTGACTACTGCACATTAACTGCTCCTATCCCACTCTCATATCCCTTTGCAAGATGTCTCAGGTTGAAATTCTCTCTAATCTCAAACTAGAGGTTGCTATGTGCTGACAAGGACAGATCTAGTACCTGAGAAAAAATGCAAATGTTGCAGTGAACATATCCTTGAGGCACTGCTAAAATCTGGCCATAACAGTCCCAACACGAGGACTTAGAGTGAGTAACACTATCAATCAAATATGTCCACTAATACCTACAGCTCCAGAAGCTAACTACAATGGTCTCTTGCTTGACGATCTGGTGCATAAACTGCTATTTTGGATCACTTCGCAGATGATTAGTCAATGTGATCATTCCAAGACCAAACAGGGTATCAGTGCTGATTTAAGCATGCACAAGGTATCTACATGGAAATGTGATCCACTCTGGTTCCTGACATGAATTTTGGCCATTCTGGCTGCATTTTAAAGGTTACCCAATTACAGGTGACAAATAACAACATCAACATGAAATGGGACTGGTGCATTCCTGCTGACTGCAGAGCAGAAGCTGCACCAGAGGTTACGGACAGTTTTTGAGGAGGCATTAACATCAGTGAACTCAGTGAGAACCTGAAACAGATCCAGTGGATAGGAGAGAAATGTAGGGCTACACGTTCAAAAAAACCCCAAGTTCTGATTTCGCCTTAATCCTTCTGGAAATATTTTTATTGAGATATCAATTTACAGATGGGCAACTGAGCAAGCACAGCAGAGGTAGCTGTGGCCATCCTGACCCTGCAGCTCAAGAATCAGTTTCCCCACCTCACTTCTAAGCTTAGGGCACAGTGAGTGAAATCTGATGTGAACTACCTTAAAATGATAAGGAAAAGAAGAGGAAGTCACATTTACACATCCGACAACCAGCTGTATGAGGAATACTTTCACTATAACAGAGGGTAAGCCCTAAAAAAGGAAAGTAAAGAACTGTCCAGGGAAACAAGTTCCCACTGGGAATTCACAACTTACAGTGGTGATGGCATTGGGCTTGGCCCCATGTTGAAGAAGGACGTTGATGATGTGTGTGTGGCCTTGTTGAGCAGCTTGGTGAAGAGGGGTGTACCCATTCTGTTGTCCACAGTGGTTATGAAAAGCAAAAATGAAAGAACAGCCACCAGTAATTACATTAAACACTTCCCCTTGATTGTTTCTACTCTTTGAGATATTTCAAAAAGAAATTATGCCATCAATCAACCAAAGGATAATAAACTTAATAACACTAAGGATAATAGCCTAATAAAACTAGTAAGATTCCTTCTCCAGATTAATGAAAAGATAAAGGAAGAAAATATTTTTATTCACACATCATCTTTCATCTCACAATATAAACTATTTCTGGAAAGACAGACAGTTCCTCATTTCCTAAATCAGAGGGAGAAACAATGAAGAACAGTAAAGTTCAAGTGGCACACAAAAGACATAGGATCACAGCTGAGGCAGAGAACATGTTTCTTACTCTCACATATTAGTGCTCTACAGAAGCCCCAAGATTTGCCTTTAAAGTATTTAAGCCAATTTAAAAAACATATAATTTTTAAAAGCAATGATTTGAGACTACTTGCTTTTAAAAGGCTAACAACTCATACCTATTACAAATGTCAATTGATTTTACCTTTACTTTGCATTCAAAAGGCTGGAACAAGCTGTAATTACACTTAAAAATATGCACACAATGTCTGTAATAATAAACACACTTATCTCCATATACTTATCTGCTCCAGTGATTCATTCTAAGGTGACAAAATACAGAAAGTTAACCAAAGTGTACTTCAGCTAGTTGATCTGAGATGGTATTGTGTAAGTCCAATCAGGTAGTTTATTTAGAAAGTTATTTGCAATTGGCTTTGAAAGCAAGCAGAGAATAAACTGGAAGAAAACACAGAGTTGATCTCACTGTACACTTATGTGCAGCCTAGGGGTAGGCTCTGAAAGACACACTCTGAGAGTTCTCTCTTTTGCAAATAAACAGATGACAGGAATGCTTTGTGCTACTCATTAAATAGTGATAGCTCAGAGCTGTTACAGTTCTTATACTTATGCATGCATGGACTACTAAGAAATTGAAGGAGGATTTTACAGTAAGTTGTAGCACAAAGAAAATTCACTATCTTTGCTTAAATATTAATATAGTACTCAAAAATAGAATTCACTCACATTATTTTTCACTGGAGATGCAAAAAGCATCATGCAGGCTTTTTCTCTAGTTAAAGACTAAGCTGCAGCAGGGGTTATTTATTCTTTAACATGCCTATCCTGAATCCAGTCATGCCTATCCTGAAACTCAGTCGACAGTACTAGTGGACAGATTGCCAGTATTTTTATTGCTCCCTAGGTGTGAGATTTTGGAGAACCACTGCCTCATGCAGTCATACAAAGTTGCCGACATTACTGAAACTATTGAAATAAGTGAAATATATGGGGAAATGGTCTCAGAATCCAGGCCAGTGGCCCCTTAGAAAGTGAGACCTAATACTAAAGGTGCTGTCCCTTCAGTTAGCCTAAACACCTAAGCTGAATGCCTTGGCAGCTATCATTTGGGTCCTGGTTGCTGATTCTTATCAGCTGCCTTTTCTAGTATCATTGCCTGCTCTTTTGGAATCCCTGGGTTTTGCCCATTGCTTTGGGGTGATCTCACCAGGGATGGGCCAGCATCTTTTATTAATTTACTTTCCTCTTTCTTACCACATTTAGCTGTGACCACTGAAAAAATCTACTTGTACATTACTACTACTACAGTACTTGTACAGGGCTACTTTGGGAAACAAATCCACCCCAGAGGCCACAACTGGAAACAGAGCAGCTGGCCAGAAGGACCAGCAGACCACAAGCCTGTGATTTTCATTGGATCATACGACTAAGTATGTCACTAGAAGTATTAATGGGCTTCTTCAGGTTGATAACAAAACATTAAATCTGAAACTAGTAATGAATGCCTCAAGTCAACTTTAATTAAGCTGAAACTCTGCAGCTCCTGAGTTAGCCTCCACTTTCTGGTGAGAGTGATGTACTGGTATCTGAGACGTAACATGCTGTTGCTGTCACCAGAACCTCTATGTGTAAACTCAGAAAATAGACAATTCTTGCTACCAGATGCATCACATTCAGCTGTTGGTGTTCAACTGCTGAAATGGATTTTGTTCAGACCTTGGCTATAGGCAGTTGGGTCCAACTTGTCATTAACAGTGTGCCCAGCTTCCCCTCAAAAAATAAAAAAAGAAAAAACCCAAACGTGTCTGTTCTAAGCTGCATTCCCACACCACAGCTGCTTCCTCTCCCAGAGTTACACCACCCACACATTGATCAGTGTTAATTCTTCCCACACTTTTCCCAGCAGTTTGGAGAGAACCTGGCATCACCCTCAAAGTGTCTGAACTGTTACTTAGTAGTTTGGCAGCACACAGGTGTAAGTCATGTGTAAATGAGATCAGAAACATTTCTTAGTTTCCAAGTACAAAGAAAAATAAACAAACAATGAAAATAATTCTGTATCTCCTTTTTTCATATTCCCAAAGAGTTAACTGACTTCTTTGTTGTGAGCACTACAGGAAGAGATATAGCAGTGTTCTGCTACAGTCACCACTCACCATATTCTGACTCCTACCACACAATAATTACAGTTTCCTAGTGAAAAGGCACCTAGTGAAAAGATATGTATTCCTATTGGTCTGTTACCAGGTTCATAATAAAGAGCAAAACAAAACAATGGAAAATTCTTTACCTTCGTTTTGGCATTGACATTTGCTCCCTGCTTGAGAAGAAAATTCACCATTTTGATGTTTCCATAGTGACATGCCACAATTAAAGGTGTATAACCAAGCTAAAATAAGAGAACAAATAAATAAAACTGCAAGCTCAGTGAAACATTCCTTTTACAAAGGTAGCATCCTTTGGCACACTGAAGACAGTACCCACTTCATGATTTACCTTTGTCTGAGCATCTTGATTTGCACCATGTTTTGTGAGTATTTCAGCTACATTCACTTTATCCTCTTGAGCAGCAAGGTGTAAGGATGTCAGTCCAGTCTGGAGGTAGAATATACAAAATAAATTAAAGAAATTAAGCTAAAAATAAGAATAAAGTCTATTTTACATGAGGAAAGAAATCTAGATTTTCCCACTCTCATCTTTAACACATAAAGAGATCCTAACTATAGCTTCCAAGTACAGCTGGTTTGGTTTTTTAACAAAGTAGGGTTGACATTTCTCCTGTAATTATATCACAATAATCACAGAGTAAAACTTTCAGGCATCAGTGATCATGCTTGGATTTCATACAATAATGTCACCTGGGAGACTGAGGAGCTCATTAATAAATTAGGGAAGCACATTCGCTTCCCACTCCTCAGACAGGAAAGGGAAACTTGACAACTGCAGGCATGCATCAGAGAGAAGAAAATAACTCCAAAAATAAATCCCATTCAAAGATGCCAAGGAAATGGATGCAACTTTTAACTAAAAGCTCACTGTGATCATGCACAGAGCACTTGTTTGTGAAGAAGGCAGGGAACAAATTCTGGAAGAGAAATGTAAACCACCTTCTTTCTCATTAGTTAGGTAGCGTAACACTGTGGGAGACTTGAACCTTCTATTCTGACTTGTATGAACAAAAGCTGCAGACTTCGGACGTTAAGTAAGACTTACATATATGCCAGGATAAATCTAGTGACCTATAAATATCTAGAGTAATGTGGTCATTTTTGAGGAATTTGGTTTCCATGAAAAAACCTGTCATGTACAATGATGAAAAAATAAAAAGGCAAAAAATTGGAAAGGCCCTCCATAGGATTTTTCTCCCTTGCTACTGTGCTAATAATGATATTTTGTTATTTGCCAGTGTCCTGGGTTCAGCAGTAGCAGTCATTTTTTCCTCCTTCTTAGAGGCTGGTGCAGCGCTGTTTTTGACTTTCAGCCTGGGAACAGCACTGGTAACACCGATGTTTTCAGTTGTTGCAGTAATATTTAGTCTGACCAAGGACTTTCTGAGTCTCATGCTCTGCCAGGGAGGAGGGGAAGCCGGGAGGAAGCAGAGACAGGACACCTGACCTAAACTAGCCAAAGAGGTATTACATACCACAGCACGTCATGCCCAGGATGTAAAAACTGGGGGCAGGAACCCAGAAGAGCTAGTTCACAGCTAAGTCGTCTGGTGGTGAGCAGTTGTATTCTCTTGCCTTGTATTTCCCTTACCATTATTATTATTGGTGGTAGCAGCAGTGGTTTGTGTTATACCTCAGTTTCTGGACTGTTTTTACCTCAACCCATGTGAGTTACATTCTTTCGATTCTCCTCCCCATCCCTCTGGGAGCAGGGCCGGGGGGAGGAAGGGGAGGGGAGACTACAGAGACTATGTGTTTTTTTCTGAGTTACAGCTGGGCTTAAGCCATGACAGCCAGATACTGTCAATTGCTTTCACTTGGAAAGAAGGCTGAACAGTAAATGCATTAGGAAAAGCACCTTGCAAAAGTACTTAACTATTTTAGACTGCAGCTCTCTGGTATCTATGTTCTTAAATTTGGGGGTTGGAACTACATGATCTGTAAGGTTGCTTCATCCCAAACCACTTTGTGAATGCATGAAATCTATCCATGGTCCAACAAACTCCGGAATTTTACATTGTTCTTCCTTTGCATCTAATACAAAACTTCAGGAATATATGCAGAACACCTGAGAGAGAGCAAAGAAGCAGTACCACAGAAATACTGCAGTTCTGCCTTCCTGAAGGTTCAGAAACCATTTTCTCTTGGTCTGCCTTTCCTCTTCTAGCCTCTCTATCAGAGAAAGGTGTTGCATTATTTTCCTCTGATCATGGCAAATAGCCACAGCTCCTCCTGTGTGTTTCCCAGAACAGCTATTACACAGTATGAGTTAATTGGTCAATCCATCTGCCAGTCCTAGAGATCCTCTTCTCACTTTTACTGTTCACCCACCTGTTGTCACTTCTGCAGACTTCACAAGGAAGTGAAGCTGAGAATTTCCGACAAGCTGACATACATCCTATACTGCACTTTGCATCTTACGATATAGTCCTATGCACAGTACTTTGTCTCCAGTTTGTACCTTTGTTGCCACATGGATATTGGATCCTTTCTCCAAAAGCAAGGTCACCATGTCAGTGTGACCTTCTTGGGAAGCCAGATGAAGCGGGGTGACTCCCTGCTTGGTCAAAATGTTGGTCTCAGCCCCATAGTTCAATAGGGTGGTTGCTATCTGCATCTGATTCTTCTTGGCAGCAATATGCAGAGGGGTGTATCCGTTCTAGCACCAGTCAGGGAACAAAATGAGAATAAAGTTAATACCACAACGGCCACATAACCTATGAAGCCAGACAACAGTATACTTTTATGTTACCTACTATTAATAGAGATGAGAATTCATTATATTTTCAAGGCCAGACATGTCCCACATGGCCCTGCTATTGCACTGCTTTGTCTGCCTGTTATTTTCAGGATGTAAACCAGAACAAAGCCAGCCCTTGCTCAGGGGGCAGGACTGTTCAGTTGATAACTCAAACAACCCTGAGTTTGGCATCTACATTTTGATTAAGTTGTGTTGTAAATATTCACTTTTGACTGATGAACAACATTCTCTGTGATGGGTGCACACTCTTCACAGCATTATGCTTTTTCAGAGCATGTGGATAGAGGTTCATTTCCATAATGAGCTTTGATATGTGTGTCAGTCACAGGCCCAGCTAGGAACAGCAAGAGGGGGGAGGAATGGGATTTTTTGGATCAAATTAACTACTTGGCTGGGTTGGATGGGACTTGGAGAAATGTGGTCTAGTGGAAGGTGTCCCTGCCTGTGGCAGGGCATTGGAACTAGAGGTCTTCAAGGTCCCTTCCAACCCAAACCATTCTGTGATTCTATGATTTAGACAAAGCAGGATGGTATTGATGGCACTTTCTGGCAACTTTCCCACCTTTAACTGCTTAACTGCAGGCTTTCTGGGGAATGCTCTGAGTCACAGCAGATAGCCCCCCTTGGAGGTGCTCGCTTGGCAGGTCTATGTGGTTCTTTAAAACGGGATCTTTATCAAACCAACATACTGAAAGTGTCGCTTGGGGCTCTCCCCATCACCACTGCGGACGGCCTCCCTCAGGCGGGCGGCACGAGCACACTCACCTTGGCGGTCGCGTGCGGCGAGGCGCCCTTCTCCAGCAGCAGCAGCGCCACCTTCTGGTTGTCGTAATGGGCCGCGACGTGCAGGGGGGTGAGGCCGTTCTGTAAGGGCGGTTACGGCGTTAGGCGGGAAATGGGAGGGGGGGTGTGGGACGTTACGGAGCCATTAGTGCCTGAGAGGACGGGGAAAGGGGGGAGGAGCGGAGGGGCGTTAGTGCGGGAGAAGCGGTGAAGGGGGGTGAGTGTGGGCCGCAGGTCTCCCCAGAGCTAACCAATTCCCACAGCATCAGAGCTGGTGAACCGGCCCCCTCTCCCCAGTTTATCCATTAGGATTTTGAGAGCTTGGGCAGCTCAACGGAACCGGCACTTCCTGAGCTGCAGAAATCTGTCCACCCTCCTGCTAGGGATCCCACACACTCGGTTTTCACAACCTAGTCCTCACCCTTTAGGGAATGTGACCCTCACACACAAAGCCAAGGCCACCACACAGCCTCCTTCTGTGCCCATGTTTCACACAGTTCCCCAAGGAAGAATACAAAACGCTGCTGATATTTTCTTTTGCTTTCATTTCTCATTACTACCTTGCCAGCTGAGTCAGGAGAGGCACGACGCTGTAGCAGGAGCTTTGCCACTTCCAGACTCCCGTATTTGGCTGCAACATGCAGAGGTGTGAATCCCTTCTGAAAAAATCCAGGAGACAAAGAAGAGATGCTTGTGTTAAAGGTCAGACTGACCTCTCTCTTTTAGACTATGAAGACTAAACACTTGTTATTCCTGTATTCTTACCTCAAAGATTCAATAGCTGTACCTAGAAAGAGCATCATCTCTTGAAAGAACATTAAGCAGTATAAAACAGAAGAAAATACCTTCCCTTGTATTATTCTTCCCTACATACAGGCAGTCAGGCTGGCAGACATTTTCCCTGGTAGAGACTCTACTAGCAACATGCACTCTGCTGTCTGCTGTGTGTGGGCAACAAAGGCACTTGCTCAAATTTCTACTCCAAACCAGATGAACATTTTAGGTTCACACAGAGACAGCTTCAGAAAGAATTTCCTGTATCACTTGCTGCCAGCAACGATGAAACACCATCTAAATTCAGTGAGAAATGCTCCAAACTTTGTATTGCTCCTTTAGAGGAAGTAAAATTATTTGTGTTTGGACCTTTGTGTCCATACAGCCACCAAGTTCTGCTGCAGCCCCTAAACTGCAGCTAAAAAGTTCACACCTGACTCAATGGCAGTGTTTTTCACACCATTAAACATTGTCTTTTAAAGAGTCCTTTCCTATTTGTTTTAATAATGTCTCAGTACAGCACAGGTGTAAAGTCTGTGTCAAAACATGCTCTTTGTCTGTTCTTTTAATTAAAAAAACAAACAAAAAAACCCCAAACCAACATGTTCATAAGGAAAATTCCTGAGGTAGGTGGCAGACAAAACTGCTGCCCTAACAGTAATTCCAGAGAACTACAACTACCTATTTTCCTGACATGTGATACATAATATTATTTTTATTATCATTACAGATATGGACCTATTGGAGGAGCCCAGAGGAAGGCCACAAAGTTGCTCTAAGGGCTGGAGTACCTCTCCTGTGAAGACCAGTGGAGAGAGTTGGGCTTGTTCAGGATGGAGTAGACTCCAGGGAGACCATAGAGCAGCTTGCAGTGCCTAAAGGGGCTGACAAGCTGGAGAGGGGCATTGCAAAAGGTTATGTAGGACAGCACAAAGGGTAACGCCTTTGAACTGACAGAGGGGAGATTCAGATTAGACATTAGGAAGAAGTTATTCCCTGTGAGGGGAATGAGGCACTGGCACAGGCTGCCCAGAGAAGCTGAGGCTGCCCCATTCCTGGCAGTGCTCAAGGCCAGGTTGGATGGGGGCTGGAACAACCTGCTGTAGTGGAAGGTGTCCCTGCCCGTGGTAGGGGGCTGGAATTGAATAGTCTTCAAGGTCCCTTCCAACCCAAACCAGTCTATGGTTCTATGATTAACATCATCTTCCATTAATCCCACCTCAAAATAGTTTATGTCAGGAATCTTAAACACTTCTAGTTCATGAATTCGTAAAGGTTTGTAGGGAGATTTTTCTAGTGGACTACATCTTCTCCTATTCATAATTATAAAATGCTCCTGAAGTCCTAAAGCAGTTACCACAAAGCAATCAATTTGAAAATTGCTGGTTTAGTCTTCCAAACCCTGGAAGACACCCACTGTTCAAAAATGCTTTAGCTCCAGCTGTAAAACTGGGTGTACTTTTTTAAGACCTAAAACAATAATGAGAATAAAGTGAGTCTCAATTACAAGTGATAAATTTGGAAAACATGTCTTGGCACATAGTTCTGTTCACAACTGTCTATTTTCTTATGTCTTTATCACTATGTTAGGAATGTATTGGTAGACATTTCTGGCTAATAAAACATTAACAGTTCTGCAGACTTGTTTCTTTATAACCCCAGACAAAATGGCCTGTTGTGTCATAATGACACCTTATTTATAGAAGCACTGGAGATAGATTCAGCATTAGGTGTGGCTGGACAGACACTGACTTCTACGTTTCAGGAACATACCTTTCAGCTAGCAAGACCAGAATTATTTTACTATTTAATTAAACAAGGTATTGGATAAGCAGGCCAATTCATTAAAAAAAAAAAAAAAATAAAAAAATAACTGTTATGATGATAACAGTCCTCTTTTTATTCAATTTTGTCCAAAAATGCCCTACCCATAACACAATGGGAAAGAGAGAACCAATGTATTTGTGTACACTTTAAACCCCCTGGGGCCATATATTTATCATGACCTGCATTTGGCTCCACTGGGAACCCAAGTTCCCAACTTCAGATGACAGCAAAATGTGAAAATCTGACTCACTTCACTCTTAAATAAGAATAAAATAAAAGACCCAAACACGTGTAAAAGTGCATTCCTCATGAAACAGGCATGTGCTGTGCTACTGGCATACAGATATTTTGTCTTACTTTGGTGGACATCGAGTGAGAGGCACCGGCCTCAAGGAGAACAGATGCAACATCAACTTGTCCCTCTCTGGCAGAGATGTGCAGTGGAGTGTAGCCATTAGTAGTTGCAGCATCAGGGTGGGCCATGTGCTGTAGTAGAAGTTGGACGATCTCTGTCTTTCCCAAGCGAGAAGCAATGTGCAGTGGAGTCTGTTCTTCCTACAACTCAAATCGAGTAGATAATTAGCACAAGTAGAACCACCCTGAATACAATATCCTGGTTTATCCCACCTATCTATCTATCTATCTGTCTGGCAAAATCATAGGAAGTAATGGCCTCAACTGACCACAGGATAATCCATACCTTGCAACATCATGCAAAGCAATAAACTATGGGATGAGATTTTCCAAAGGAGCTCTTGCTCAGAGACTGGCTGGGCATCAGTCTACTTGTGGGAGGTGATAAGTGATTCCCTTTACTTTGCTTGTGGCAGGGGAGAGTTGGTGTTGTGTTTTGGGCTATTTGTAACTTTTTTCCCTCACCTACTAAACTGCCTTTATCTCAACCCAAGAGATTTTCTTGGTTTCACCCTTCAGTTCTATCCTCCATCCCACAGTAAGTGAATGACTGAGCATGGCTGAGCTGCTGGTAGGGTCAGCCCACCACATGCATTCTCTTTGGAAGATCTATGTATGAACAGGTTAATGTTTTCAGAACTGTTTCTAGGTGTGATAAATACTGAATCAACAGATCAAAAAAAAAGAATTGCTGCTCCTTGGCTGATCCGCTTCAGCAATGTTTCTTGAGTACAAGAAAGCCAAAAAACCCCACATTTAAGCAGAACACCTACCCTGGCTCGGGCATCAACCAGGGCCCCATTTCTCAAGAGACAGCGGACAACTTCCACCTGCCCAGCACGTGCTGCCATGTGCAATGCAGTTTCTCCACGCTGCAGAAAAGCAAAAACATATCAGTGTTCTAAACCTCCATGAATAAATAGAGTTCTGACTGTGTAAATTCCCCCCGTGTCAACACATGCAGACACCTGCCTTTCCACCAGTAGAGAACCTGGCCTCTGACCCTGGCTTCTGGAAATTCAGCCGTATAGACCCCCCTGGTCACACATGTTCCTTAGCTTTGTACATAACAGCGCATCAGCTTGTGTGCTGTTCAGGAGAGAAGAGTATATTGAGCAATCTCAAGGGATTGCAAGGCATGTGAGCCTCAAGATGGAAGGGGAAATTTTTCCAGATGGTCTATTCCTGCACACTGTGTGGAGCTGGCAGCATTAAAAGGCCTTGCAGCAGCTTTGCACAACTGAGCCAGCATATGAAATGTGTAAAATCTGTGCTCAGCAGCATGACTCTGCCTGCAAGCTATAGAAAGCATCTTGTTTGGAAAAGCATGGAAAGCCTTTTGTAGCCCACAGAATTTGGAGGAGAATATGAAATTTTGCAAAGCTGACTGGAGTGATATGGAATTTCAGGTCAGGATAACGATGGCTACAGGATGATACACACTCACAGCATTTACTTTTTGCACAGCTTTGCAAAGCAAAACTGAAATTGAGTATTTCTTGACAATGGAGTTTCTAGCTTAATTCTGCACTGTCCAGCATTCTCCAGGGTCACTCTCCTAAAGTGGACTAAAATAGTCTCTGTGCAGCTAGTACCTCAGGCAGCGGGACACTTGCACAACCAGGAGCTTTGTATTTATCTATATGTTATGGCATATCATCCCTGGCAGTTTCCAAGGCCAGGTTGGACAGGGCTTGGACCAACCTGTTCTAGTGAGGGTGTCACTGCCCATGGCAGGAAGGCTGGAATTAGATGACCTTTTAGCTCCCTTCCAACACAAAGCAGGCCACGATTTTATGACAACACAGGAGGATCAACCACTTCTTTGTGTTAATTGTTCCTCCTCCTCACTCTAGATCTGTGTTAAGGCTTCTACCCCTAGGACTACGAAGTTAAACTGCAGTTGGCAAAATGAACACCCTGGTGTGTTCATTTCTCGACTGGTCGAGATAATTTGCAGCAGAATCAGCAATCATGTCTTCTTGTCCTTCATCTACATGTAGGAAAAGAAGCAGCCTGAGCTTACCTACTAGTATGAACTGCTAGTTTAAGCAAATCCTCTTCACTAGGAGTTGATTTATCTTGTCATTTAAAAATTAACATTGTATTACCAGTTGTAATCAGTTAGAAGGCAACAAAAAAATCCCACAGCCCTAGCTACATATCTTAATAGAGAATGACATTCATATAAACTTTATTACCTGAAGAATGATCTGTTTAAAATGTGAATAAGGTTTACATTTCACACACTCTAAAGGTCAAATTTCGGTAAAGACCCATTTGTACTTGAATTAGCAATGCAGTTCAGCTTTTGGAAACAGTTATTAATGCAATTGGGAACTCCACCTCTACCAAGTAAAAACCAAGACCCCTGTGTAGAATTAGTTGTAATGTGTTAAACTGTGCATACAGATGTCTGGTAAGACAATACTTTTAATTGCTTACAAGACGATTCCTTGTTGGCTTTCACATCATCAAGAAAGTTTTTATATAAAGATTATTTCTATTAAAAAGTATGAAAGCAGTAAGAGACTTTGTCAAGAAAAGTCCATTCAAATGAATCAAGCAAACATCTCCGTGTGCTCACCATCTTTCCATATTAGATTTTTCTAATTAAGAAAAACTCATGAGTCCACTACCTGGATTATTAGATTTTTGCTGGTTTGTTTTTGGGAACACTTACTTACAACCTTACTGTCTGGTAAAAAGCTGTTGTGAAAGGACAGGTGGTCATAAGTTGAGCATTTGTTTATACTGACAAATTTGAACAGTAAGATATCTGTGAAATACAGCTCAGAAAACCATCATGTTCTTCTAATTGCTGTTATTCTTGGTAACCAGGCTATTCTCGGTATACAAACACTCATTTATGTGATAAGTCAGGTTCCGCATTTTGTGTTACCTTACAAAGGTCACATTTTCTAGATTTAAGCATGTTCTTTCAAAAGGCACCACTTCCAGGAATTTCCTGTGTGAGGGGAACATCTTAAATTTAACATTTTTACTTTTTGTTTAATTGCTAGGGTTTAAGCATCTTATACCTTTTCACTGACACAAATGATGCAATTTCATGGCAGCCAGGGAAGCTATGCAAGTGGAAATTAGAGTCATTTAAGCTTAAATTTCATCCTTCAGAATGGAGACACAGTCTTCCCTGTGCCTTGGATTATAATAATTTCGTGATGCATTTGGTGAGCTTTGTCTGTTTCTAAGGGAACCTCTGCCTACTCAAGAAGAATACATGAAATCACAGATGGCTTATAATGCATTGTCAATTACCATTTCCAAGCTTCACTAAAGGTGCTGGAATAATTTGTCCTAAATGCAACGAAGTCATAAAGCATCATTAAAATGTGACCTTTGAGCTATATGGTAGGCCAGACCCTTTTTGGAGGAGGTATTGCACAGATGATTCTAGTCAAAGCCATACTCACAATATTAGTGACATCAGGAGAAGCTCCATTCTGCAGCAGAAGGAGGACTATGTTCAAGTGGCCCATAAATGCAGCCACGTGTATTGGTGTGAGGCCAGACTGCAAAATAAAGCAAGAGCAGTTTTACTCCACTGCACAGGTGTAGGGAAGGGGCTTCTTCATTTAAATAAAACATAAGCGAAAGTGAGGCACGACAGGAGAGAAAAGAATGGAAGCAAAAAAGGGAGAGAGAGAAGGAATGTTTCTTCAGGACATGAAACATTTTTCTACCTCTGTTATAGCCTGGATTGAAGCCCCATATTTCACCAGGAGTTCCATGACTTTGATGCGATTTTTCTTGCAGGCAATGTGCAGTGGAGTAAAACCATTCTGTGCAAAAGACAGTCATGTTAGTCAAAAACATGCAGCTACGCTTTCCACACAGCCCCATGCTGGTACACTGGGAGCAGAAGTGTTAGAGTACCGGAAGCATTTGTTCTTTAAGCACAACAGGTTACGAATTACAGACATTTTCCAGTACTTTGGGCCAGAGCAAAGCAGCAGCGCTGCTTTCTTCTCAGGCAATGGAGAGAAACTGAACTTCTACCTCCAAAAACCACAGACATGCCTGTTCTCACTTACTAGTGCATGCGTGCACACATGTATGTTCATAGTTCTGAAGGCTGTGCACATATATATGTGAAGATGACTTAAAGTGCTTCCCAAGTTTGCCTAACACAAGGAACATGTAAGAAATTATAGTGACCACTTCGAATCATTTAGTGTCTTTGGAAATGTACAGAGTATATTCCATACCTCGCTAGGAAAGCGATAGAGTACTTCTGGATTGCATCTTACTTTGTTATTTTAGAATGTCTTGTAATCCAAGCACCTAATGTATTGATTTTTACATTTATGCATTCATTTACAGTTCACTGTTTTCATGTTTGTGTGTGTGTGTGCACATTCTGTGAGGTATCTTAAATAAATCCATGGTTTCACAATACAAAGTGTTCACTCTTGAAGTAACCGTGCTCTCTCCTCCTTTATTCCTGCCTTGCTGAGTCATGAAGCAAGGGTGCAGTCTTCATCTGGATTTAAAAATAAATGCGGGAGATACAGGAATGAATGAGAAGAGGAACATCTTAAATCAAGAGTGCAACCTAGCATTTTGCATTGTGAGACAAGAATTTTAATGTTGTGCTTGCCATCAGCACACACTCATTTCTTTGGAGATGCTTACTCAGCAAGATTGGAGCCCAAATCAAAGTATAACTTCATACTCCATACTGCAATAGAGCCTTTGACTTCAAGCTTTTTCTATGTACTGTTATAGTTAATGCAGGTTAAGCGTGTGCCCAAAGCTAAACAAGCACATTATTCACCACGTGAACATTTTAGTAAAAAGCACATGTAATTTGGGTACCGCTGAAAAACTGCTGTATTTCCTAATGAAAAGGATCAGTGTTGCTAAATAATCAACTAGCAGTAAAGAAAACTCATCAGTGAAATCTTAGCTTGTAGGAAGGGGCATGTGACAGATTATTCTGCAGTCAGTTCCTGTTTAGGGAAATGTTAATTACTGGTTGATTTGAAAGTGCTTTAAAGCAGATACAAACTGAAAAAGCTAAGAACTCATATAATGCTTGTATCCTCAAATCATTTTGCAAACATTTACATTTTTTTAAACCTAGCTTAAAATTAATTATTTGTAAAATTTATTCCATCCCAGGACTCTAATGAATATTACTACTACTATTAGCCTTCTACAATTTCTAAAGAAGGAATCGAAATTTTCCCTCCTCCACAATATCTCTCAATATATTTCTTAGGGAGCATTACAGTTTCAGAAGTTCCCATTTTTTCACTTTACTGTCTGAGCTGATTTAATTTCACTACTTCTATTTAAGTGAGGAAGAGTTCGTTAGGGGAGAGGAGAAGGCAGAAAAAACCCCGTATCACTAATAGAAATTACGAGCATCATTTAATATATTAAAAACTATAAGCAAATCAGAGCCGACAAGTCCCTGATGTGAGAGGAAACAGAGGAGGGAGGGAAACAGTCTGGAGGAAAGAGGGCAGAGAGATGGCAGCCTGAGGGTATTCTCATTTTATTTCAGGTGTTTCTCTGTGAGGAAGGGAGAGAAGGGAAGGAACAGGAGGTGTATTTCTGGTTATAGAAGAAAAGAAAGACAGGGGGGCTAGCATATAATGTGTGTGTGTGTGTAGCTGAGGAATGTACAGCTAAAGACAATGAGAAGACTGGCAAGAAAAACAAGGAAGGATGAAAACATCGTAAAAGGTCAAGTGAACATGATACTGAGAAAGACACAACAAGAAAAGCATAAGAAAATGAATGATTGGCAGGTATAGACAGGCTAAGAAAAATAAGGGGGCAGAAGAAAATTGCGTCAACATATAAAGTCAGTTCCAAGGAAGTAAGGGAAGTAAGGGACAGCACAGGGTCATACTTAAGGCAAGAAGCTGGGGAAGACATCAGAGCAGTGGAAGTTCTGTAGAGACAGTGAATACAGCAGACAGTGGCAGACTTCTTGCCATGCAGAAGTATCTCAAGTGTTCAGTCTATTTCTTCCCCCCCCCCCCAGAGTGTAATATATTGGTACCTTAACTTTCATCCAGCTAACAGTTCATAGAGAGACTTCCCATTAGTGAAAATTGAAATCTTGTCTGGGTTTGGACAGATTAAAACATTTGAATGCTTTAACTGTTCCTGAAACCAAATAGAATGTTTTCCTCTCAGTTAGAGGACAATGGTCTGATCAGTGAGTGAAAGGAATCATACTTGTTTTCCTGTAAGCATCAGAAGAACTGGTTTTTGAAAAGGAAAAAAAGTAGCACCTAATAGAGGGGAATGTCATAATTTGATAAATGCAGAAATATTAGCTTTTTATATTTTCTCTATGCAAATTAATTTACTGATTTGGGTGAAAGCTTAGAAATTATTTGGCATTCCTATCACACAGTATGGAAAATCAAACTATTAATGCAGTAAAATACCAATGCCTATGTTAGCAGCAGCTAGGAATGGCTCGGATTCTAGGAACTCTATAAAACTGCCAGGCCTGACACTACAACCACTTCTCACAGGACGTGGTCACTGACTAGGCCTAGGATACAATATATACTAGCAGTAACCAGCAGGTGTACAACCTCTGTTGTAACTGAAAGTATCTGAGGTTGTTGGGAGTTTGATGACAATTCTAACTTAGCTTTACTGGTAAGAGCTACTCATCTGCCCTGGAAAACTTTGTTACACAACACAAATGGAACAGATTTACCAGGGCACGAGCATTGGGATTCGCTCTCTTGTCCAGAAGGAGTTTGGTGACACGATAGTGGCCACAGTGTGCAGCCACATGGAGGGCAGTCAGGTAATCCAGCGTAACATCGTCCACAGGAGCTTTGTGCTGCAGGAGGTGTTTGACGCACTCCACATGGTCCCCCTGGGCCGCCATGTGAAGGGGAGAGAGTCCATTCTGTGGCAAAAGAAAACAAAACAGTAACTTCCAGTAACTCTACTTAGATCACGACACGCATTAGAAGAATGCCATTATGAGTCTGCAGAATGCCCTATCACCAAACCAGAGACACATGTCAGCTACAGACTGGAAGAAAACCTGAAACAAAAAGCTATAGCCACCCTTTCATTCCAAATACAGACAAATTTAGAGGAACATTATATAATTAACTAAAAATCTGAATTTAATCAAAGCAAAGGAATGTAAGGGCCTCGCCTCATGATTCAATAAAACATACCTTGACCTTTAAAGACAGTGTTGGGGATACTCATCCTAACACTAAGACATAGATTCCATGTTAATTAGAGGAAAAGCTCCTACTTACCCACCATGTTTACTAAGGAGTTTTGGGGTTTTTTTTCCTTCAAGTGTACAAAGAAAAAAATAAATTACATTGAAAAAAACAGTCCCTGAGCTTCTGGGAAATGATGATACTTTCAACCACCACCATAGTTGGACCTTCTATTCAAACCATAACACTTGAAGGGCAGTGGAAGCAGAACCTTTATAGCCCCGTCTGGCTTTAATACATCTTTTTGTAAATATGGAAGTCCGTGGAAAATAAACAATTAAAAATTAAGAGAATTGTTGCTACTAATATGTAAAAACAGTTTTAAAATTTGCATATTTATCTGTCTCCAGTTTGTAACCATCTGTTTGAGTTGGACGAAGTTGCATTTAAATCTAATTTCATTTTACATGAAATAAGTATGTAAAAATGAAGTAGCACACCTAAAGATGGATTGCAACATATAGACTTGAACAGGTAACTGACTTAGTGTGCTCAAACTGACTCTTTGAGCACAATCTTGAACACTGATTCAAACAGGCACGCTCACTTTGAAGAAGATAATTATCCACTAACGCAGTTCTGCTCTGCTCAATCCTCAACACAGTGGGGAGGTCCAGATGCTGCCACAGCAATGCTAGTAGTTTGTCCTCAACATGCAACACCCTGCCTAGAGCATGCACAATGTATGCGGCAGTGTCTGTTCTTCCAAGCCTCACTGCCTTTTAGTGAAGTGAGAGTGCTGACGTATGAAATTCACCTTCTCCCACCAAAGCAATCAGTGAAATGAGAAAGAATCTTTCTTTACAATTCCCATCTCCATGTGGATCCCTCGTATATAAACAGATGACATGGGCTACTTGTTGCTATTAAGGATGCTTATCTTGAGCACAGCCTTATTTGATGGGCTTGCAACCCAGTACTAACAGCTCCTGAAGATTTATCAAGAGAACTACCCTGAGTCTCCAATAAGGGTAACTATGGATCAGAATCCACTAATTGAACTTGTTTGAGCCATAGGATGAGGAAGTGGGGACCAGTAAACAGAACAACAGTCTTAGAGTGTTAACTTAAATTGTTTAGCCCTCCTGATCTTCCAGGGGACCACAAGCATGACATTGCAATACTCTATTCCACTGGATTCCAATTAATGATAACAGCTGTCCACGTCAGGCACCCTAAAGTGCTGTTCATTGGGGTTCACAATTACCTTACAAGTATCTTCCACTCATTAATTTAACCAAAGGGAAAGCATTTGTAGGAAATTTAATCTTAGACATCTGCTTTTCAGAAACCAGTTAAGAACATACTAAAATAATTTTCCAAGTCTGAAATAGTCCATGAAAACAATTAGGAGAAGCTGCAAGCCAAAGGTCCAAGTTAGCTTAGAGGAAAGATTGGAAATCTAAACCAGGTATTTTCCACCAGGAGTGACTAACCCACCTTTCTCATCTAAGAGAGAAAGCTCTTAAGAAGCAATAAAAGCAAAGTGCTTGCCATAGCACTGTATACCATGTATTTAGTATGATGTTACAGAGAGGGGCAAAGAAGTGTATAATGTTTCACATATATGGAAAGGATAGTCCCTAATTATGTGACAAAACCTCATTCTGGATCATTCTACCCATTAATACATTTCATTTCCTTGTCCTTTCAGTGACATTAAAAATGCTGTGGAAAGTTATATAGACCTGTTAACATATTCTAGCAAGACGCACACCTTGGTCCGTGCAAGCAGCGGGGCACCTCGTTCCAGGAGTAGCTCCACAACTTGGTCATGTCCACTTCTTGCAGCACAGTGGAGTGGAGTGAGTCCATCCTTAAAGTAAAAGGAAGGAAAACAAATGAGCACATCACCAACTGTCCATCCTGGCACTCTGAGGAACACCCTTTCAGGAATGCAGCCCCACAAGCATGTGAAAAAGATCTTTTTTTTGACTCCTAACTGAAGCTGGCTCCGCAACATGAAGTTTCATCCCTGTTCTTCCTTGCACCAATAAAGGACGATCTAAGGTTATTGTCTCAGAGGGGGCACCCCACTGTGTGTTGAAATCTCTTACCAAAGAGGATAATGGAAGCATGAATAGCCTACTCCCCTCCTTCTGCTCTGCATGGCTTTGAGATTGTATTGCCTCTCACTGAAAACATATGCTGGGCCAAAGATGCTCCATTAACCAACACTTGTCCTTTTGATTGCATTTGTTGCAGGGATGGAACATAAAATGTTCATACTAAAAAACTTATACTAAAGAACTTATTTGTTCCAGGGATGGAACAAAAAATGTTCATACTAAAAACTTATTTTTTAACAGGCAGCAGAACAAAGAAAATTTTAAAACAGAGAAAGAAAGAAGCAAACAGAACAAATCCTTTTGTTTCTGAGATTGAGTGGTGAACAAGAAGCTAACAATTCCCTGCTAAAATTGCTCTGAGACCACCAAGTCCACAATATTTTTTTCACTGTCAAACACCACCCTATACTGAAAGGCTACTCACTATGATCACAGCAGTGGCAGCAAAATAAGCGTCAATGAAACATTTTTATAGGAGAATGCATTCTAGGTAATTCTGCCACAGTTTAGACTTTATGCAGAAAAACACAACAAAAATAAGGCAAGTAAAATGGTTGCAAAAAAACATTTTGTGATGAATGACAGAAGAAAGAAAAAGCTCAAAATACAGAAACCTACGTTTTCATCTCCTCAGACCTTGATCTTGTTCAAGCATGCACTCAGAGAAGTCAATACTCATTCAATAGAGATAGATTTATAAAGGTGAAGTAGTAATAGTTTTTAAATACAAGAAAAGCCTTCTCCTTTTGAGACACATTGCCCATGTCAGATGAGGGAGATACTATCATTCTAGGATGCTTTCTGAAGAATCCAGTAGGACAATTAAAAGATGAATATATTGATCAGAGATAGCTTTATTACTTAGAGGTTAAAAAAGTAGCAAAAAAAATGGCCCTAAGTATGAGTTAGTGACCTATATAGCTTTGTACACAGATGTACTATTTGCCTTGCTGGAGTTTAGAGGTAGTCTCTCTCACTGTATTTTTACCTGTACTACTTAAAATTGAAAGTTTACTTTAAAGTACCTCTAGACTGCACAGTGACATCACAATTGTAACATCATTTAGGCTACGGAAATCTAGCTGTCACTCTGCAAAAGGTAGTTCCAAGAAGCAGATCCTCAGTTTCAAAAGCACAGAGCACCTTTCTGAATTGGCAGTGCAACAAAGCTCCTAAAAGTCTGCAGGAGGATTTAATTTTTCCGTTATCTGTGTTCCCAGTGAGTTTTCAAAACTACTGAAAGGTTTGGGTGTGCCTTGATACCCACTATCACAGAGGCCAAGTCATCACTAAATCCCATGGAAGCTTTGCAATGAAACTCAACAGCTGCAAGATCAAACCTGGCAACATAATTCAAGGCTGTTCAGCACCTGGGTGATTGGGTCAACAAAAGGGATTTTTTTCTGTGCTGTAGCTTCAAAGTGCCCTAAATCAAGCCTTTATACGCACAACTGAGGTCTATTTTCATCTCACTGCCAGAGCCGTTCATAAACATAATTCCTGCTAGCATTCTTAATGTGAGAATATATCCTAAAATGTATTTCTAGGCAAGTTATTTATTTGGGATTTCTGTCCAGTTTCCGACCTTTTGTGCTCTACATTTTTAATCAATGTGGGAGGCTCACTTTCCCTATCTGCATAGTCACTTTCATGTTACTTGATTTAATAGTACAGCAATAGAAAGGTAGAATTGTGTGAACCCTTCAGAAAAACAGGACAAATCCCCAGAGGGAGAAAGCAGAATTAAAACACGAGGCAAAAAGCACATCCACAGGGAAGTCTAGCTACAATAGAAATAAGAACTAAATCATTAGAAAGCATGATTTCTCCTCTGTCCTTAAAATTCTTCTAAAACAAGAGAAAAATTTGCTGTCTATCCTATTCTATCCTCTCACAGCTTTTATAAATGCATCATCATTTACTGTTTGTGCACTTCCCAGCAGGTGCATGAAGCGAAATGCATGAAAGCCTTCCATATAGCCCTCTTCTTTCCCCTCTTTCTGCCCTGGGGAAATCAGCATGTATATTTTAAAATCATTCTATATTTAATACTTTAGGTTCGATTTTCGCTCAAAGATTTTCTTCAAAGATGCATTTTTAAAAACTGCAAAGACAAAGCTGTTTTTTTGACAGGATTAGTACACAACACAATGAGGACAAACTGACATTAGCCAGTATTAGGAGACAAACTGGTGCACCAAATTGAGTCCTCTTCTGCACCATTATCCACCTGCAATGAACCTCAGTGCTCTGAGATCTATTGCACTATGTACTTCTTTAATGGCTAATTGGTATATCACAAAAATTGAAGAACACATACTGAACAAAATATCAAACACATCATTTGATGGGACGTACAACACCAGGCTGAAAAGACACAGACTTGGAAGCACAGATGATCGATATTCCATAAACACAAAGGCTGCCATGCTGGGAGAAAAGGAATTCAGCAATTTTCTATTTTAAGAAGCCCAATATTTACCTCCTCATCCCAAACCGTATATAATGGAGATAAATGGAGTTAAATCTGACAAATGACATCCTGCACTGGGTGTTCTGTGTTGCACATGCGGTACTCTGCTGGTTCACGCTTTGCAATGTAACAAGTGGCTGGATGACTGTTAGATATGACGCTACAATCCCCTCTGTGTGTGTGGAAGCCACCAAATTCCATCTCTCCTAATTTCCTCCTAAATGGTTCTCAAAACAGAAAGTAAACTTTTTTCCTTGAAAATCAATCTCTCGTAATTTTTTAACTGAAGATAAATGAAGATAGATGACTGGATGTTTTCATAGTGATTAAAATGCTTTACTTCAGCTTTCCAGAGAGACTGAGATAATAAGAAGCTGTGCTTATGAGAGATTCTTAATGGGAAATCATGTGGGCACTGTCTCAATAGAGGGCAGCTGCACACACTGGTGCTTATTCAAACGAAGGCCAATGATAGCACATAAACATCAAAGCCCAAATTATCAAATAATTCCTCTAAACTGCAGCTGCCTATTCTCATTTTTGTAAGGATAAACAAAATGTTAGTATTCTGTATGTTGGACATGCAAAATTGTCTGAATTGTCTCCACAAATAAAGCCCTTTTCATTCCTTCATTTTTCATTACTACTAAACCTCTTCTCTTTAACAAGACAAGGCTCCCTATTGCTCTTGCTCAGAACTCTGAGAGTCCTGGCAGAATTAAACACGCCTTAAATCATTCCTCCAGCTCTGCCATCCAAAGTACGAATTTAAAAACTACAGGAAAAAATACATCACATATTTGCTTAAGTCTGAAGATATTAACTTAAATAATTCTAAATAACTCACTGTCTATATAGCTCGCTTAGGTATTCTGCACATCTTTTCCTTCTCCCTTCAAAACTTTATATGAATTCACTACATTTTTAATAACAAATAACTGCATCGTGATGCCATTGCTTTAGAAATGGCAAGAACTGCAAATGAATTATTAGTGCTCTGAGCACGCATGCAGACTCAAGAGAAAATGTCACAGCAGCATTACTGCAGAAAAAAAATACTGTAAATGTAGCACAGTGCCAAGTAAGGATTAGGATCCTACTACAATGGCTTTAAGGTAGGAAACTCACTGCTATGTGGAAATAGAGTGCCATTCCTGTTTTGTTAGGATGCATACATACAAAAGCAGATGTGATCACAAACGAATCTCAGGAGATTCCCAGAATGAGTGTTAAGGGGTGTGTTCAGCATATTCACCACAAAAAACCCAATCCCACCAACACCAAACCAAAAAAATCTGAGTTCCCCCCCCCCCGACTCCTTCTTATTCCCATTCGTATCATCCATCTCTATGACCAACCTTGCACTTCTTTCAGCTGCAGATGAGCTGAAAGCTGAGCTCCTTTCTTTTCCATGGCCCTTCTCTATTTCAACTGGCATAGCAGACTTTGTCCCCACCATTAGCACTTCTACTACCCTCTCCAGTTCCAGCTACCACACTCCAGGCACACAATATTTGAACTTTCTCCACACAATAAGCTTTCATTCCAAGACTAGATGCTCTGTTTCATTCTAGGGATTTTTTTTTTACAACTGTAAATATTCTGGACAAGAACCTGCGAGAGGAGTCTAAAGAGAAGTCCCAGAGCAAGAAAAATTTCATTTCAATGTTTGCAAGAATCAATAGAAAGAATACAAAATGTGTGACAACTTCAGCATCTGGGACAGGTGAACATGCTCCTCATCCCTTTCTAAGTGTGTCTGCATAGACCACAAAAGTGGAAATGCCAGTAAGGTAGCAAAGGCCTGTGAATACACTGCATTTCAAAAGTAAAAAAGCATGCAAACCTGAAAAAGCCTCACATTCTTCTTGTTTTGTGGGATTCTTTTTTCCTATACAATTTATATAAAGAAATGATAAAAATAGAGATATTACAAAAACTGCATTCAAAAAGAATACTCCTAAAACCCTTTAAATAGTAGCATTCCAATGTCCTACATACCCTTACTGCTACTACTCCACTATATAAAATTTTTTTTTTTTTTAATAGAAACATCCATATTTTGGTCATGCTAAAATTGCTCTGCTTTAAACTTAAAATAATTCTCCCTGTAATAACCCTTACAATGGTTCTGGAAGGCTGTAAATGCTTTGCTCCTCTCAAAGTGAGAGTTGGTAATTGCCACATTACTCTTGAGCTTTCCACCATCTTTTGGAGATGTTGCTCTAAAGAACAAGTTCCTGATTCCTGACCACAGCCTGTGGCTATATAAAACTGGCGTAGATATGGAGTTTGAGTTTTCATTTTTGCTGTAGATACAATATAAAAGAGAAATGAAATTCCACATTTAAAAAGCTTATCTAGTAGTTAGTTGAGGAAAATGGTAAAACTTGCCCCCAAAAAGGAATTAAGTACTATTTTAAAGTAAGTATAGTAAGTGGATTTAGTAGAAAGTCTACATCTTCATACTCTAAAAAGAAATGCAGTAAAATTCTACGAAATGTACAGAAAAACTGCAAATACGTAATTCTTGCAACAAGCAGGGCTTTCCTCTGATATGCAGCATTCACTGTGGAGCAGTAGGACACATGCATACCTCCCTCCTTTTGAAGAGGGAGTACTTTTAAATTTTTTATCTTTTTTTTTTTTTGACAACATGGGCTCCTGATGGGTCATTCCAATGGAACACTTCCAAATATAGAAAGACTTCACAGATTAGTTCAGCAAAACTGAAGCTCATCTAAAATCTGTTGAAATAAGGTTTTGCATCTTAATTTATGCATCATCAGATGGCATGTGATAAAGCAAGTTAAAATTAAGCTGAATGAAAGCAATGAGTACTTTTTAACCACAGAGCTTATTTTAATTTGGCATGGAGACCAGGAATAAAAGCCCAAGCTATCCAGCAATGAAAGTTCCTAGTAGTATATTTAATTCCACCTTTTTCTGGTTTTACTGCAAGAATGCAGGTGTTCCTCAGAAAAAATGAAAAGGACAGTATGGAAAGGCAAGCATGTTAGTACAGAGATGGAGGAGGCCTTTAACACACAAAACGCATGTATGCATGGCATGCAACACCCAACCTACCTCTTCCATGCCCTACATACTCACGGCCATAGCAAAGCACAAAAAACATGCGGACAAAGCCAAAAGAAAAGAAAAAGACACTGAGATGATATAAACAACTGGCATGAAGACAAGATCATGACACAGAGATGCTGATGGCAAAACCAAAGCTCTGGAATCTTCCCCCTATCAAGTACAGGCAATCACCACCATGTGCCTTTGAGCAAGAAAAAGGCTGGAAGGATGGAAGTAAGAGGAAGTTGCTGAGTCTGTTTAAACTGGGATATTTGTGTGCTTTAGGATATCTTCATGGGTTTTCACTGCTATCCTTGTGCTGATAGTTCTTGAGCAAATGTAGCAGCTGATAAAGAGCAGGAAGCCAAGATGATGAGTAGACTCTAAAATTAGCCAACCACCTATGCTGGGCAAAGTCCTATTCTTCCAGGTTCATTCACAACTGCACATCAATCTTTGCGGGTAAGCAGAGAAGGGAATATACCTTGACCTCTCAAAATCCAAAACATCCCTTATAATCACCTGTGGCAGCTTGTCTGAAGCAAGTATCTAAATACTGAACAGGAAATAGGTAGATTCAATATTCATTCCGCAGACCAAATGCACCATTTCTGTATGACTGCTCTGCTTATGAGAATGTGGAATACCCTGACTGCAGTGTGTTACTACCCTTTCAAGGATCTTTACCATAAGCTTTTAGGCACCTATTGTGGAAAATTTGACCAGGAATGATTTGTTGCACACCTATATGAGAAGCATCACCTTTGCAGTTTCAAAATAGGCAGAACTTTGTAGTTAAAAATAAAAAAAGTAATTTTAAAAGGCAAGAGAGATGTCATTTCATAAATGAGCAGAAATCAAAATCATAACCACATAGAGAGTTCCACAATAGTCACAACTGTGCTCCTAGCTTATCAAGCAACAAATTGCTGGTGTAATCAATGTCAAAGTGACTGCATAGGTTGAATCAACCAGAAAGGTAGTTGACTGCAATATCCTCTACCTTTCTACTTGGTTAAACAAAACCTCTTGTAACCAGCTGTAAATTCTGTTCTAAAATACCCTCTATTCCTTGGAGACATAATTTGGCAGATCACTAACTAAAAAACAGCAGCTTGCAAGAACAAATACTGTGCAGTTCAGTCCACATAACTGACTCCAAAACTCCATTTGAAATAATTAACCCTGCCCATATAAATTGATGGCTTTTTCTTTTGTCCTGGTTGATTGCAAAATCACCCATAAATAGGGAACACAGTACTGATGTGACACTTCAACAGGACAGCTGGGAGAGTCACCTCATTCTCTGCAGTTAGACAGAAGAGGTGAGTGGCTGCTGGTACAGAGCAGGTTACTTGTTCCCACTCTTCTGTATTGACTCTTCAATAAAGAGTGACTGGCAGCCCACTACAGCAGTTTTCATAAAGCATGCTATGTCTGACACACATTTTGAGGAGGAGTCTGGAGGCTGAAAGGCTTAGCTGAGTGCAGTCCTTCCACTTCCCACTGCTGTGCAGCACACATATTCTCGTGTCACCTGAAGCTCGTCGAATCAACAGGCTTATTTTCTCAGAAAGATCAGTTTCATTATATTTTTTCTTCTATCATATAGGTATATTATACAGAGATTAAAAGAAATAGTATTTCTGTCTCCTGTTGTCAACGTCTGTCATACCTTAGGCAGAAAGCAGTCTACACAAAATAATCTGAAAACTACAGTTAGGAATCAAAGTTTTTTAAAAAATAAATATTTATAAGTAATTTTTTGGAGTCACAATTTATATTTTGTTCATGTTTCAAGAAGTGTACACTTGTGAGGATCAATGTTTAACATTTTTGGAGCTGTGTTAAGCTGAAATTTTGGGGTTTGAGTCATTTATAACAGCCACATCTAAAGTCTCACTTTCAGAACAGAGAACAAGACAAAATTACTGAGGCTGAATTCCTAGCAATGAATTGTCATGCTCCCAGTCTCTGGCTTAAAAAACAACAATGAAAAAAAAGCAAAGAAAAAACAAGCAAATAATCCCAATCCATTCCCAAAAAGGGACAGCATCATATGCAGGGAATAGAAAGACTCACCCTGGTTTTGGCATCGATCTGCCCTCCGCGATCCAACAAGAGTTTCACCATGTTTGTGTTTCCCCTTTTGGAAGCCACATGCAGTGGGGTGATTCCATTCTACACCATGAAAAGAACAAATAATGAGCATGATGAATTTGAAGGCATATAATGGTGGTGAATTTGTGTTCAGATCACAGAAGATGAGACCATCACATTGTAGAGAATAAACAAAAATATGCTTGAGCATCAGAGCTAGGCATACACTATAGAAGCTAGAGTTAGTAATTCCTTCCTAAGCAAAAATCTTTATCTGCTTGGGGTTTTTAATAAACAAAGCAGCACATCTGCCAAAGCAGTCCCAGAGTCGACAAACAGACAAACATACATCAGAGTTCCAATGAGTCAATATTCACAAAACACCGAGTCAATATTCACAAAACACTGCATTTAAATCATCACAACATATAGAGGGTCCACAAACGTGTGACTTCTACATGAAAGAACTTTCCCAGTGTAATGCCAGCAGCGTAAAGGAGTAGGTCTTGTTTAGGGTGAAAGTCCTCAAAAACATTTGTATGTGAAAATACCCCATTAAAGTGGTATAGTAAATACTTAATACTGAAAAAGCCAATAAATCCTCATATATTTCTGGAGGACGCCTAACTGGCAGAAAAGCTGAAGTGAGTTGGCACATTCTAAGAATATCAGTTTTCTGGAGCTAGTCAAAGGAACCTGCTTCCTTCAGCTGGGAATACTGGTTGCTACTCAACTCCCAAGAACCCTGGTGCATTGCACTGAGGCAACCTTTAAGAGCTACTGGAAAAAAAAAAGTCAACTTTTAAAACAATAGAGCTTCATTACTTTACTGCTTACTTACTCCTGACTCAGAATTACACAAAGAGACATTCCCACTTTCACAGTAAGAAGAGAAAGAAAGAACTCCATACCCTTGCTGTGAAATCAACTGCAGCCCCTCGGTTTAGCAGCAGCGTCGCCACATTGACATTTCCATAGTGCGCAGCTATGTGCAAAGGTGTAAAGCCACTCTGCAAAGGGAAACAGCCCTCATTATAATTTTATGCAAGATAATCAGCTTCACTAGAACCTGATTTTAAAAGCTGCTGGTAAAAAAATGGATAGTGCCAATTTTATCCAGTTCAGCTGTAATATAGCACAGTCTTTCAGGCAGAGAGTACAGTTCTCACATGAGAGGTTATCAAAAGTGCATCATTCACCAAGTAAGCCTCCTGAATCGGTGGCCAATAAAGAAAAGTAGTTTTCATCACAGAAATTATATATGAGCCATTATTACTATATTAGGCATTATGATATATATTAGCTATTCTTAAGGAAAATAAAGGAAGTTTCCTTGTTACAATCTAGAAGCAACATGGGTCTTTTCGGCTGCATCTGTTTACTGGTTTTGGATAAAACACCACAAAAGCTGTTGGGACTCTTATTTTGCTGCTCCTAGAATTAGAAACATTGACAAGATATTTCCTTCTCTTTTTTTTGGGTTTTTTTTTTTTTTGGTTTTTTTTTAAAGAAGCAGTAGTTAATCATAATTATTTGTACATGTACACAATTTGGATCTCGAATGATCTGGAGAAATCTTGCCATCTTTACGTCAGAAAAAACACCATTTACTTACTGCCTCTTGATCACTAGAAGATACAGAATTGCTTAACAACAGAAAAAAATATTAATTTTTCAGAAACCAGGACACAGAGCAAGCTTTTAGTGTCATCAGTAATTCAAGTAGAAGGGACCATGCTTTTGAGATTTCCCTGATGTCCTGTACACTGATTTGATCAGATCTTACTGTTAGAGACAGAAAAAGAAATACTTCTGTCTTCCAGGCTCTACTGTATTTTCAACTAGGTTAATTTCTTTCAGCACACAATTCATCATTTTAAGCTACCCATGGAATAAAGAAATGTAGGCACATGTTGCACTCCAAAATCTACTTTATTCCCAAAAGCTATGGCAGCTGGCCAACTATTTTACCCTAATTCCATTTACTTCTTTGTCAGCTCACAGGTGATCCTGGTCATTGTAGAGTCACACACTCACTAAATTCATAGTCTTCTTGAGGATATTGGGCACAAACTATGATACCATGTTTAGCTATAGATTGAATGTATATTGCATTAACACTACCTACTTATGGACACGTCTGCTTGGCGACAAAAGGCAAGGAACAGAGAAGGAACTTCCATAGTGGGTGAAGGAGAGGTGCCCCCTTCACATTTATTTACCACAACGAAGAGCATGCCCTTGGGCAGACGTCAGCCTTTCAACTTGTATAGACAGCTGCCTCATGGCACCTGCTCACACGGATGGGTGTATTCAAAATTCATTCCCTCATCTAACCAAGAAACTCCACTATTTAAAAATGGGCATTTAAATAATGACCATGTTGTTGGAAAGAACTCTTTTTCCTAAACATGACAAAAATCTTTAGGGGATTAATCCCATTTATGGTCAATCAGACCCCTGATTTTTAGTGGAAGTGCTTGGAGAGTTGGCATTTCCAGAATCCATATGAGAAATGTAACATTATCTTTGACAGGTAAACTGTGATTATGTGCTATCCCTTGAAGATTTTTCAAATCTTTATTGAAAAGATCTTACTAAGAACAATGGTAAAAACAAGCATATGCTCTGAACAAGTTTCTGACTTGGAGGATTTGATTATATTTATTATTGTAAAAGAAGGTAAATGAATATTAACATTATTCTGGCTGAGCCAGACACTTTAATTTGGTTATGCCAAGAGAATGCAATTTCGTAATTACTGAAACAGAACTAGAAAAGCATCTTTGTCCCCTTATCTCCATTACTTGCTTCAGACTTCCTTGAACTCATGTGAATTCTCAAAAGTTTACTTCAATAGTGACAGAAATAAGAAGAAATACTAAGACAAAGGATGAGTAAAAATAGGTTTGCTGAGCCACATATCTCTATGCATTTAAAAAGAGTCATATCTTCACTTTTACTGCTAAATAATAAAGAAATATTGCTAGAGAGCAGAGAAGATAATTATAAGTAACAGAAAGAGTAATTAAAAATTTTGGATCTCGGTACCTCAGTTGTCCTATTCACCATCATCTGATGCAGCATGGTTTGGGAAAAAGAGGAACAATATTAAAGACTGGTTGCAAAATGAAGAACAATGTTGCTTTTTGAAATGAGTTATGCTGTTAGTTAAGGGAAAAGCGATTCAAGCATGCATTAACTTTAAATACAAACTGTGTCCCCATGGGCAACAAACCAGTACCCTATTTAATAGGGAAGCAGGGCTTCTGCTTCCATTCCAGTGTCTTCTGGTTTACAAGAAAGATGGTTATCAAAGAAATGGGAGGAGTAACTAAAGGCAAAAAAGTAAATAGCTTGCAATTGCTGTGTAGCTAAACACTGGTAATACTGGTCAAGCAACTTGTATTTCCCCGCAGAAGAAACTACCTTTAACCATTAAGGTGAAGGCAGTCAAGTTTCTTGCCCATCAGCACTTAGCTGTGTGACTACCCTGTTACCTCTACGGCAGCATCCCGTTACCTTGGACTGCACATCAGCATTATGGTCATTCTGCAGCAAGAGCGCTGCTGACTTGGTGTCATCTTTCCTAGCAGCAATATGCAGAGCAGGTAATCTCACTTTCCCCTTGGTGTCATTTTCCAGAAGGATGGCCACTGCCTGGTTGTGTCCTTGTTGCAGTGCAACAGCGAGAGGAGTGAAACCATCCTGGTAGAGAAGAAAACAAGGTGTGCTCAGTAAAGTGAAGGTCATGCAACTTCAGTAATTTACACAGTGCTGTTCACACACAAACGTTTGGTAAGCGCCTTACCAGCTGTCTTCTACCTCTGTACCACTGTCTCAAATGAAACGACACTGGAGGCCCAATATTTTAACCCAGATAGGATTTCAAACATGTCAGAAGCACACTTCTCCACTTCAAAGTAGTCTTTTTTTTAAGCAAATACAAGCAAAGGATCATTCTACGGTACCCTAATTACTTTCCATCTTAAAACAGGCCACAAAGTACATTTTAATCAATATTTTGGTAAGGATTAGTGAGCACTGAACAAAGTAGATATGAAAAATATCCAGGGAACCTGGTCCTGAATATCTCATCTCTCTACAAAAAGATAGAATCACTTTGGCTGCATTCCCTGCTGTCTCCCATTTTAAGTTATACATGGACTATGAGTCAAGAAAGCCAGGTTATGTTCAGAAATTTAGTCTAATTTGAAGCAGGAAAACATTAAATCACTTGTATTTTTTTTTTTTTTAAAAACAATCAGAAAAATCTCTCTGCTTTTCAGGCATAGTTTTAGCTTGGTTTCAAAGTCACTTTCAAATTGTCTTGCTTCGCCACACATGCCCCAAATTGCCAATGTTTTAAAACATGTCACACAATCACAACTTGCTATTTCAGCTCAAGTACTGCCTGCTTTTGTACCTTAGGAACAACTAAAGAGTTGATTATAGCCAGAAAGTGAGAAAACTGGTTTGGATACACTGTAAAAGGCATAGGAATGAGACAGAACTTATTTGGAATAGGAAAATGAAAGATGGTAAAATAATAAAGGAATAGTTAGAAAAGTTAGAAAGGTCTGAGAGGTAACATGCTGAAATAAACATCTGAAGAATTTGCAAAGCAATTTTTCCCTTGAGTAATCTAATAATATTCACTCCCTTTGGTGTAGAACTCTGGGTAGGTGCATTGCAACAGCGATACTACCATGGTTTCTTTCTGTAATAAGAGATTAAATTCTGTACAGTGAATTAAAAAAGGGTGAACAGCTGACGAAACAGCTGAACTGTAAAGATAATTCTGAGATTGGGGCTACATTAGGTGTTGAAATGGCTTAACACATTTGCCTTTCGCCTCTGGGAACATGAGAGCAAATCCTGGATTAGAGACCCTATGAAACTGAGCTTATCCTTACTCTTATTTTGTACATATATATGCATATAAGTGTAAAAGGAAATGAGACCAAAGGCAGTGCAAGTTTCAAAGCTGCAAAGGCAAGATCATCTATTTGATTTGCAACACTTTATGTTCCACTCTTATTAGACACAAGTCTATCTGCATTCCTCTCCTATCGCTTCTGGAAACGACTGACCACAGCTTGGAGAAAGCATTTCATTTTCCCACCTCCCCACACTGAGGACAGACAGACTTTGATGCTAAACAGAAGGCCCTTCTCCATGTAATGGGTTGGCATCCTTTTCTCAGGCTGACATCCCATCTTATTTAACATATCATTTTCTCCATTCTGTTCAGGAGACTAATTGTGTGCAGGTGTGAAAGCAGACAGTGGCTCAGACCATCCTTCTGTAACAATCAAATCACTGAGACCATCATCTCAGCAAGACATGAAACTAAACCTTACAGAGTTCAGTCATAAGGGAGTAAACAGACAGCCACTACCTTCCAATCTACAAAAGTGAGAGCTGACCTTTCAGGTGGCAGAAGACAGACTTGGACTCAGTTTCAGACTGGGGGGCATTTGATATTTTTTCTCTCCTGTGCCTTTTTTAAAAACTATCAGACTATACTGTGAGCTCCAGTGAAGCCTGAAAGTCTGCATTCAAGCAGAGGCCCCATTAATTATAACAATCTCACTTCTGCCAACTACTGAATGAATTTGCAGTGCAGCTGACCATCACAGCCAGTAAAAGTCACTGGGAGAAAATCTGCAAGCAGGTGACCCCGGGCCTCAGCCAGGCCAGGCTTCTGGAGAGCCTCAGTTCCACTGGCTCCCGCACAACCAGCGTGTTTCTGCCACGTTGCCTGGCAATCACACAGGATTTCATACTTCAGAAAGCTGACATGTAATGTGATCGCCACACATGCATGCCATGAGAGGATTATTTTAGGAGCTGTTGTCAAATGGTACAGTATCCATTGAAAGAAGAGACAGTATAGCAGCTGTTAACATTAGTGATTTGTTTTAAAAGAAAGAAGAGTAAGAACAAATGACCCATTATTTTAAATTCATGCATTTGTGAAGGCAATCCAGAATGGGCATGTTTATGTGCAGAATAAGCAAAAGCTCTGGCAGGAGAGGAACTTCCCTATTACCACTTCACATGGCACATCCATGTCCCTAGAACAAACACAAAGCCAACACACTTGGCAGCACAGATTCTCCTCACTCGTCCCTTTGGTTTGGTATAAAAGAACATTCAGCAGAAAGAGAAGAGCAAGAGATAGAATGAGCACAGGCCTCGTAGGAGTTTTTCCCATTGCCCTTAAATCACTTCATTTGCAGAAGGAAGTTCTTATGATTGAATTCATCTTCAGATGGAGTAATGTCTCTTACTGTGGTGTCTGCTTTGATTGCACTGAAGTTACTGCAGTTTTACAGCACTGCGGTTATATCCAGAACCAAGCAATTAATACCATCCTTCTGCACATTTATACTCTGTGGTCCAGCAGTAGAAATAAAGCACCCGAGGACAAAACAGCACTTTGCTTCCTGAGCTCATTGATGTGATCCTTGTTAAGTCATTTGATTTCCAATTTATGCGAATCACCAAAAGTGACAAATACTCATAGGTTACACAAAGTCGCAGGCAAGCCCCAGAAGCAGAATACCTTGTCTGGCCAAGGAAGTCCAGCTACCATTGCTCCTCACTTAGGGGAACAGGAGCAGAAGGTTAGACTAAGTGAACTCTTGTGGCCCCTTTCTACTGTGGAATGATTTTGGAAACCTGGCACCACAGAGCCCCTACTCCACTCATCACTTTTGTATATGCACTCACCTTGTTTTCACTCTCTGTCTCTATGCAGAACATAATGCATCTGAAATCTCATTACCTGATTTAAAAGGAAGCTTGTCAAAAACTGACTGTTGATACTAATATTTTTTATACTATTTTACACTATACACAGGCACCCTTCTGGACACAGCATTCATAATCCTAATCATGGCATCCAGATTATGTTCCACCCACTTTGCTGCTTGCTGAGAAAGAAGTTGAAGCAAGCCTCCAAACTACCTTTCCCCAGAAGACCCCTTATTCAGTCAAGAGTGTGAGATACACTCTAGAATATTCAATCCACCAATTTTTGCACAGAAATTTTGCCCCTATTGCTCAGCTGATGACATTTTTAGGTGCTTGAGTCTCCATGGGTTTTGTTGGAAACATAAGTCTGTTCAAATGAAATGCTGTACCTCTCCACTTACACTGTGACTGATCTACTATCCATTCCATTCTTCTGACCACCCTGGCCTCCTGTAGTGTCTACAGCCCTAAGGATCTCTCTTCAAAGCCTCAACCATTTTTCAGGAAAGTCGCCAGGATGCAGGTATGAGAAATGGCCACAAACTGAAGGTGAAAAACCTGGGATTACTAAACTCAGTGGAAATTTTGCTGTCAAATATATCAGGCTGGATTTCATCCCTTGACTTTTCACCACTTCCAGACCCATTCAACCTAGTCATCTGTGCATGTAGAAAAAAAGAATAAGATTCATAAATAAAGCTCATTTGAAATTGAAGCATGAAAGTTCTCAAAATACATCATTTGAAAAATCTTCTGGCTTTAAGCAACCTGGATATAAAGGCAAAGGAAAATAACAGTATGTAAAAAAATAATACACCTCACCTCAGTAGCTGTGCTTTGGTTGGCTCCATTCTCCAAGAGATACTTCACCACTTCAATATGGTTCTCTTGAGCTGCCATATATAAAGGAGTAAAGCCATTCTAGGAAGAACATACAAGGAAATATTATCATGAAGAAATAGAATCTACCAACATAATGAACTCCAAATAAGTACTCAGCTAAAAATTCATTTGTGCCTTTTTTTTTTTTATCTGAAATGTTTTAAGTATGTGAGCAGAAGAACTGTGGTTTTAACTTAATATGGTAATGAGTAACATCTCTTAAACCTATTAAACTTTGTATTTTCAAAATAATTTTTTTGACACATATTTTATGGAAGTAATGCACACACTAATTATTCATACAGCTATTCCTTGCTGATAATGCTCAGGAACTGTAAAGCTGTCAATAAAGTTTTATGAGAGCTGACAGGAAAGCAAGGTTATCTTCCATTTGTTACATTAACTTAAGCAAAGATATGACTCCCCTGGAGACAATAAAGCCAACACCTCATGATAAATTGAGCAGAGATGACATATTACATAAAATGTTTTAATACATAGAACATTGCAAATCAAACATAAAGGAACTCAACCTTGCAAAAGAACAGCTGCCTTTCTGACAATACAGGAGGTTCATCTCTCATTACATTATAAAAATGCATCAAAATGGCCGAGAGTCCTTAATCTGCTCTGGATAATACAATAACTTAAAAAACCTCTTCTAAGATAAACTAGAGGCAAAATCAACAGAAATACAAATCCTTTCTTCCCAAAATACTTTAATACAAACGATTTTAATTAATTAGCTACAAAATCCTTATGAAAGGAAGGCATGGAAGTGAGCTGTCTGTCTGATCAATAACTCTTCTGTGAGTTAAGACTGTTAAAAAGGCCCCAGAAAAGTCTTTAATATCCTATAGATTGCCATATAACATAAGAGGACACAATTACCTGTATTTCTCACAGCATCCTTCTGTATTGGAATGGCACTTCCAGCTAGAGCCAGACTTCAGACATGTTTATTTATTATTTTTTTATTTTGTCTTATATGCTGTGACAACAAATGATAAGCCTGTGCATTTACACAAGCAGTCAGAATTGATGCAAAAACTGTAATAACCAAGAGCCTTGTTTCAGAGAAGCCAGTATTATTCTTTCTAGCAAACTTGCTGTGGAAAGATTTCAATGTTTTCCTAATGAAATGAAATACCATTTTTCAGTCAATATATAATACTGTTCCACAATAACTGTATTATGCCTTTACAATCCCCTCTCTGCATTTTACAAATTCAAAGATTGCTCAGGCAACAGATGTCATTTATGTTGTATATGCCATGTGATATATGCCACATGTTATAGCAAGTCTTTTCATACTGCTTTGCATAATATTCTGTCACTTCTATCAACAACGTTGGGACACAGAATTAAAAAATAGCACCCAAGGTACAGCCAGCAGCAATGCAATGCTAAAACATTGACACTGAGATGTATTTTGAATGGCACTGCACAGAGGTCTGTCCATAGCGAGTGTTATCCAATATTCTCAGTAACGACTCAAAGGATGAAATAGAGTGCTCTAATAAGAGTTACAGACAGCATGAACAAGATGATCTGTAAGTACACCACCCAACAGGATCATCATTCAAAAGGTTCCTGTTACCCTGAAGAAACGAGCTGGAAAGGTATCTCAATAAGGACAAATACAGGTTTCTCCAACGCTGCAGAAAAAACTAACTATGAAAACATACAATGATGAGTTAGAGAAGAATTCTGTAGATGAGAGGTCTATCAGAGGGACACTGGTCAATGAGCTCATTCTTCTGTAATAAAGACTATTGTTGCACTGGTGTAAAAATACATCTCCCTACAGAAGCTATTTTTCTCAAAGAAAAACCTCCAGGAGTAGAGACTGAGCCGGCAGTGGAACTAGGCACAAATTGGTTTCTTTTTGATCATCTTTGTACAGAGTAGAAAAGGGAAATCTCCAGGTAACTGAGTTGTCTCAGTTTTGGTTTTCCTTCCCACTCCAGAAAGAAAAAAAATGGCAACCTACTACGAATAAGTAACCGTTATGAGGTATAACCTCATAACCATTAGTATGAGGAACCATGAGGTAGCAAGTTTTGACCTACCTCATTAGAATTCTAATACTAAAGTCTAATGTAACATTTATTAATTGGTAATATGTGCCATTTTTAAACCCCCCCCCCTCCAGCTGATAATTACATGGCTTGAATATAAGGATTGCACCAACTATTCTAAATTGGAGGAATATGAGAATTTTCAAGACAGAGAAAATCAACTTCCTTAAAAGCTTTGAAGAATCTGACTTTTTCCAATCAACTCAAATCCCTAATTCTGGAACAGGATCAGAACAATAAATCCTGGATTAGGAGACATAAACAATATGTACATGACTTCATAACCATTGTGTGCTAAGTAGTACTAAATGCTTTTCCACACAGAGACCCAGCAGAGTGCCTGTTACATCAAGGATATCCTCCTCACATGCTATAGTCAGACCTGAAACTACAGCAATTGGGGGATGAAATTCTTGCACATATACTTGTAGCCTTTTTTCTTATTCTTTTCAAGCTTTATTTATAGTGTAAACCTACTGTATATATATATATATCTTTTTAACCTGGTTTATTTTGGAAATTGCAACACCATTCCAAGGTCTATATGCATAACTGCCTATACCAAAACACACTGGAAAAGTTTCCCCTGAATTTCTGCCCCTGGCAAGGTCAAGCCTGATTCTTCCTGCTGGCAGGGCCAAGTCCACTTTTGCCATGAAGATCTAGTTTCAGATCTTCTAATTGCAGCATTCCTGAACTGGCTCTTGGCCAGAAAAAAGCCTATTTTAGGATTCCCAATATCAAGGGCCCTCCTTGGCAGGGCTTTGCCTGATGGAATGACCTGTTAGCCCTGCTGCAGCTCTTCCTTCTCATTTTTGCCCTAGACCCCAGGACTTCCATATGCCTCCTCCCATCCTGGATAGTTTCTATAATATGTCTGTCTGTATCCTACACAGCAATTTCTGTCTGGCTCAAGGCAGTCCTGCAGTTAAAAGGAAATACCCACAACAAAAGCATATCCTTCTCTTAGTTTCCTTTTGCTCTTGTTAATCTAAAATCCCCTTCCCACTTTCTCATCTTTTAGTTTCAAAGATCTATACGCCAATACTTGGTCTCTCTGTACTGCTTCTAGAGATATTCCAAAGCTCAAGATCCTAGATCTCTACAAACTGAAGAAAACATATTTCCCTTAGACTTCTCTTTCAATACTCCGCAAAGCAGCTTCTACTGAATCTACAACATTCTGGTTAATGCTTCTCAATGGATATATTGCACAGGAGACTGGCCTCTTCCCTTAGAACATGGAATGGGACACAAAAGGTTTACTGGTTCAGGGGTGGGGAATCTTTATTTCAATACATTTTCCTTCAGCTTCTGATCCCAATCTGCATAAACACAGCCCAGAATTAAAGTCAAAAAACTAACTGGGGCAGAAAAATGTGACCTGGAAAAGGAGAAATACATTTTTTCTGAAAGCCCCGCTGTGTAATTATGGTACATCTGTATGTTTACATTTTGTGTGTCATCTGAAAAATAGAAATTAATGTTGTAATGTTATGTCACATTCATTTTCAAACAAAGAATCCATCAGAGTATTTGTAGCAAGGACAGAGTACTCAGATTTTATTATCCTTACAAATGTATACTGCAAAATATTTACTGCTATCAGATAAAGTTATAATGAGAAATTAACACTAAACAAGTAGAATATCTTTCACACTCCATTTTTTCTAATACATTCACTGACTTACTTGCTAATTTGGGAAAATTAGTAGTTCTCAATGATTCTTCAAGTTCTTAACGCAAATTGGCAAGTCTACATGTGACTCAGAGTTTGTTTAATTAAATTTTGCCGAAGCCCTAATGAAAAACACAGTCTGAAGAAACAGAGGGATTATTAGAGCATTTAGAAAATCATCCAAACAGTTAAATGGCTTGATTGCGCTTTCTTGTATGGCAGTACCCAATGACCGGAAACATGCATCTTCCAAACTGATCAGTACAGCCAGTGTGTTTGAGTCACAAGCTTGTCCATGAAGATGTGGCCTTCGTGTCTATATACTTCCAGCATCTATGTGCCATATATCACAGAATCAAAGAATACTTAGAATTAGAAAGGACCTCAAGATCATCTAGTTCTAAACCACCTGCCATGGGCAGGGACACCTCCCACTAAACCATGTCACCCAAGGCTCTTGAACATCGCCAGCAACGAAGCATTCACAACTTCCCAGGGCAACCCATTCCAGTGCCTCACCACACTCACAGTTAAGAATTTCTTCCTCGTATCCAATCTAAACTTCCCCTGTTTAAGTCTGAACCCATTACCCCTTGTTCTATCACTACAGTCCCTAATGAAGAGTCCCTCCCCAGGATCCCTATAGTCCCCCTTCAGATATTGGAAGGCTGCTATGAGGTCTCCACGCAGCCTTCTCTTCTCCAGGCTGAACAGCCCCAACTTTCTCATCCTATGTTCATACAGGAGGTGTTCCAGTCCCCTGATCATCCTCGTGGCCCTCCTTTGGACTTGCTCCAACACTTCCATGTCCTTTTTATGTTGAGGACACCAGAACTGTACACAATACTCCAAGTGAGGTCTCACGAGATCAGAGCACAGGAGCAGGATCACCTCCCTCAACCTGCTGGTCGCACTCCTTTTGATGCAGCGCAGGATACGGTTGGCTTTCTGGGCTGCAAGTGCACACTGCCAGCTCTGAATCTCTTCTCTGTCCAACCTGCAGCTGAGCCTGGGATTGCTCCAACCCAGGTGTAGGACCTTGCACTTGGCATGGTTAAACTTTGTCAGGTTGGCATCAGCCCACCTCACAAGCGTGTCAAGGTCCCTCTGGATCTCTTCATATTCATACTGATAAGGAAAAGAGATAAAATCATGGTATTTTATCTCTTCCCTCAGTTGGCCTCTTTGAAGATGAGACGTGAGAGTTCACAACATATCCTGTGATTAAATAGGTCATGGAAGCCCAGATGCTGTATTAGAAGATCGCTGACGTTACCAAGGAAGATGAGACAACCAACATCTAAGACAATTGTTTATATATAGCTAATGCTCATTTCTACTCACTCTTTGAGATGTCAGAGGGTCAGCACAATCATATTGCCTGATCCAGACCTCCTCTGCCTCTCTATCTCACTGCACGTGTTTTCATTTAGTGTTTTGGTTGCCTTCTCCATGCGGTTTTGTTTCACATCAAGGAAATTAAAAGGCTATTTGCTTCAATGTCATAAATAAAGGCCAAATTAGTTTAGATTTTTTTGCTACCCCACTTCTCAAGCAACATTCAGAGAAGATCATGCATGGAAAATACTGCCCATATAACAGCTCAGTTTCCTTTGGGTCACTTTAGAGTTTCAGCCACAGAACCTGGCACTTAACAAACTATAGGAATACTTTGCGTAATTGTCCCAAAAAATAACTGATATTGGCACAAAGGATGGGACAAGGGTGAGACAATCTTAGATTAAAAAGCTCAAACAGATTATAAAATTTTCTGATTCATGGTCATGCATTAATATACCATTTTATCCCATAAAATAATGAGAATTTCTCTGTCCTTTAAGTTCAATAACTGTTTCAGTATTTTTTTCTATTATTTAGAATATTCCTTAACTTCCACAAGAATGGCAAGTTCCTGATTTAAATTTTTCTGCAGTGAAATGCAACTCATCTCCCTGTTTCCCCTGCTTTTCCACATATATTGGTCTAAACTAGTGATATTTATATCTCACCTTAACAGTTAAAAAAAAAGTAACTCTACCTTCTCTCAAACAGGAGAACTTTATGGAGGGAAGGAAAACTACAGAAGCAACAGACACAAACTGAACACAGAAGAGACTCTCTGAACATCAGGAACACTTCTTCAATGTGAGGGTGACTGAGCACTGGCACAGGTCAACCAGAGAGGTTGTAGAGTCTCCATCACTGGAGATGTTCAGAAGCCACCTGGATATGGCCTTGGGTAGCCTGCTGTGGGTGAGCAGGGTGGGCTGGACAAGATGACCTCCAGAGGTCCCTTCTAACCTCAACTATTCTGTGATTGAAGGAAAAATCCTCTAATGATCCAAGCAATTAAGTCCAATCAATGAAATACAAGAGTTACAAATAAATGCAACACCACAAGCTAAATTAAGAACACACATCTTGACAGAATCATCAATAGCACAATTCTGGGAACTCTGTTGTGCATTATGCTCAGAGCATTACTTTCAGCCAGTCTAAAAATAAAGTCTCCATAAGGGGATTGTGTCTTAGCCGGAGAGATTCTCTGCCTAAAAGGGTGAACTAAGGATAGATCAAGGTACCTACTTTAACTTTTAAAAGCTGCCTTTTTTGCTTGTTTGCTAGCTTACATCAATATCCATAATGTTTTTTAATATATATATTTAAATATATGTATATATAGACACATCCCTATATATAATCTGTAACTACACCAATTACATTTCTCTTTCTGTTCCCTTCCAATGCATCATTTTCCATAAACCAAACATAGAACCCACATTCAAACAAACATATAATCTATATTCTTTTTCAAGTGAAAAAAAAACCTCTCAGAAATATTTGGACTATTATATCTATATTTATATTCAAGCAAATATGCAATAGTTGAATCTCTGAAGATATGCTCAAGGGAAATTCATAGCATGTAATTTTAAGTTGCCAAAGTCAAGGTGCCTGAGGAATCTCATCTTGCTATACAGTCAAAGGCAAGCGGGATACTCCACAGAGAGATTCAGAATATTCAAATCAAGAGCAGACAACTTAAGCAGCATGAAATTGGAAATGCAAAGGCAGATGGAAGAAACTACCCTTTGTCATGTCTATGACTTAAGATGATTAGAAGTAACCTCGTTACTATCAGAACTGGAAAAAAAAAATTGCACTGTTGTGATGCTGACAGCACCCCTATGGAGGAAACTTTTGTTCTCCCCTATATTCATGTTATGAGAGATTCAGTAAAACCACCTTGTGGGTACATCAACAACCAGCTAAATTAAATACTGTAGATTTCTGGTATTGATGAAAGCATTTATGTCTTCTGACCAGATTCTTTTCTCTGTGTTTCAAAAGGAGCAGCACATTTTCCTGGGGTATCATTTGCTTTCATTAGATAGCTGGAAAGTGCTAGTAAAAAGGATGACATGCAAATCTGATGGATGCATTTTTGAGCACAAAATTATATAATGTAAAGTAGCACAGCTGTAAAGGCACAACAGAGCTACTAGATTTTCATCTACTGTGAAATTATTCAAGCAGTGCTATTTAGGTGACAATCCTTACGTTCATTACCCACAGCAGACGCTGAGGCTTGCAGGGCCTCATAGTCTGTAAAGATTAAAGCTTGAAAAGCATTTAGGAAAAAGGCTGGAATTACTGGATTTTGGGGGGCTGGTAAATCTACTTTACTAGCTTCATCAGGGCAGAGTCTTGGTTTTGCCTTCCAAACACAGTACAGGAAAAGAGTACTGAAAATAACCATTAATCTTATGTATATGATTGAGGGCTGGAAGGAAGACAATACTGCACTAAAACTGTAACAAAAATGTTTCTATTTACTTGGTTGTTACTAAGTTATGTCTACACTCTCAGAAATATATGCAGATAACACTTCCACTGCCTGGTTCTCATCATCAAAGACTGCATTATTAGGGTAGGGGTGCAATGAAGCACAGTGATATGGTGAGCCTTCATGCTTCCAGTTAGTAGGTTGGCTTACTGTAGTCTCCTAAAGTTTATCCCATGTATCACATTATTAGCTGAACCCCCGTTATTCATTTAAATTAAAATATTTTAACCTGGACCATTTGTCCTTTATAGCTCTTTAACAGAGACTGTAAGTTAGCAAAATAGACTAAGATGTATATTGTATATATTCACTTTAGTTTTAGTCTTTCCTGGTAGAGAACCTGAGTTTTTGAAAGAAAGCCAACCAGTCCCATGTCTCCAGATCACCATGCTGCTTCTTCTGCAGGTGACATCACAACCTGAGCCTCATCCTCATCAGGTTATTTTTCCTTTAGCTATATGAATCACTTGGGAAAATGGGAAAGCCCCATGTAAATGCTCCAATATTAGCAATCACTGTCATGTTCACACTCTTACCCTATAATTCTATGTCAATCTGTAAGCACTGCTTTAGTGTTACATGCACAGGCATCTCACTCAACTCCACTTCCAGGGCTGCCTGAGATCACACTTCAAGATCAGGAAAAAGGTTGTTTATTACTAACTGGTAATCACTGTAAGAGACAGGCAGCTGAGACTTGGACTAGTTTAAGGCAGGATGAACAAATATCTCTATTCTTTCATTGTTCTTAATGTATTACTTTTTTTACATCTCTCAAAATCCACATAATCCTCCAGAAGACATTTCTTCCAGTTAAGAGGTAAAGGGTCTGATCTTTTATTACATTACCAGTAATGAACTGCAGCTAAATGACTCCTCTTGATACACAGCATCTAAAAATCTGTCTCTCTATATACTGATATAAAAGCAGAAAGCCCAGCTGGTAGAACTAAAACCTTTTGCCGTAATGGAGCAGAAAATACTCTGCAAATTACACTCCATTCTGAAGATAAGATTATCTTTACAAACAGCAGGGAGAGCAATCTCTGCTAAAGCAAATCCAAGGGCATCCTGAGAGAGACAAGCTGAGAATCACCTAAATCCTTCCTTTGCTTTTGTGGTAACACTGAATACGGACATTAAATGAGCTCTTATCACTGCTTTTTGGGAAAGCATATTAAGGCTGGAAATATTGTGCTACTCTAAGGATTGCTTCAATTTCATGGAGAGTCTGGATAAGAATACTCTAACAGTCATGACAACATCTCTGTGTTGAAACAGACAGTGGTAACCCTAAAGGGAGCAAATTTAAACAAAAATATTTCTTGGCTAATGTGTTGCAATGAGCTTAGAGCAGGGTATCAAGGAAAGGAAACCAGAGGGCTTTTAAATAACAAGATCAGCTTGGGGGAGGACTGATTTACCTAATCCTTACTTTCTGTATCTGGGTCACTTTAAATAATCTGATGATTAAAATGTAGCTCCTCCTTTTGAGTACCCTAAATGAAGCAGCACTTCAAGCACAACCTTAACAGCTGAGAGAGAGCACATTCCATTCTAAACTCAGTGGCAAAAATTTTAAAAGTCAAGGGAATTACTTCCTTCTTAGTGACTCCAGGAAATGATAGATAACTTACAGTTACTGGAGTGAATTATATTTCCTCATTTTATCTTTTACTTTACAGCTCTTTGCACCTCAGTCACTTGACTCTTGTCAAATCCTCTCATCCTAGGAGGCGAAACTCTGCATGAGGCTAACTTTCTTTAACCTGGTTTAGAGGAGAGGAGAGTCAGGATGGATCCATTCCATAGGGGATGCATGGTCACAACAGATCAGCATCATTACCACAGGGACTCAGTTATTGAGACTATTGCAGTCAGGGTATTGTCACATTTGGCAGGCTAATACTTCAGTTATCAGACATCTCTGATGCCTATACATGAGTCAGATGATAATCTGACTTCAAGAGAAAGTAACAGGGACAAATGATAATTTATCAAAGAGAAAGGTTGGACTGACTAAACTGGGTACTATTTCTTCCACCAGAGAATAAAAGATCAAGAATGGGAACAAGAATTCCTAATATGACACAGAAGCAGACACTCACTGAGAGGAAGATTGCAAAAAAGCATTACTAGTAAAATACGCAAGCAACAACTAAGAATAGGTTTGGGGTAAAGAAGCGATCCAGCTGTGAAAGGGAAACATCACTGGACTCTGAATGTGAAGTACCTACAGGATCACCCACAGAAGTGATTACACATTGCATGGGATGACCTTGTTCTGCTCTGCAAAGAAATGTAATCAAAGCTCAGGGGAATAGCCTGGACCAACCTCAGTAGATCCATTACTCGTTTCATATTATAGCTTGTACCATTCTGTCCCCAGACAAAGTGTTGTTTTATCAATGAGTGCAGCTTGATCAGATTCTATACATGACCAAAAATCAAGGTAAAATACAAGGTAAAATTACTTGATTACCCAGATCAAGTTCTTCTGACTGAACTGGGAGCAGAGTCAGCCAAGTCATCTACATGTTTGACACTGTCCTACATGCCATCCTTGTCTTTAAGTTGGAGAGACCACTCAATGCATAAAGAACTGGCTGGATGGCGGCACACAAAGAGTTGTGCTCAAGGGCTCAATGTCCAGCTGGAGGCCAGTAATGAGTGGTGCCCCTCAGGGATCGGTGTTGGGACCGGTCTTATTCAACATCTTTGTTGGTGAAATAGACAGTGGGATTAAGTGCGCCCTCAGCAAGTTTGCCAATGACACCAAGCTGGGTCATTGGTCAATACGCTGGAGGGAAGGAATTCCATCCAGAGGGACCTTGACACGCTTGTGAGGTGGGCTGATGCCAACCTGATGAAGTTTA
>JAOEHY010032131.1:0-40352 GCA_025447955.1 Psilopsiagon aurifrons
GCCGAAAGTCCAAAGGAAAAAAAAACAACACAGCTCCACACCGGCTACCAAGAAGGAGAAAAATGACTGCTACTGCCAAACCCAGGACACTAATAAAAAGGCTTTTAATACAATTCAGTGGGCTCAGGGGTGAGAAAAAGGTAGGGAAAGACTGCAGGGAGAGAATAACAAATATTATAAAATAGGTTACTGTGGAAGATAAAGTAAGAGACAATAGATGGAGAATGATGTAGCACAGCAGTGACTTAGGAGCATGCTGGAATTGTTGGGCTGAAGTAGAGAAGCAAAACTCAAAGGAAGGTCAATAGAATGGGCTGTTTTTCTTGCAAGCCTGAATGCAAAAGAAGGTTTGACACTGCAGTGTGGATAGGAGATACAGAAGATTTGGCTCATCCAGACTCAACAGTCTCATCTGTGTTTACCAGTTGCAGTAAGGGTAGGGAGTACTTTAGAAGTCCTGCATGTTACCTTGATGCTGCTTAAACCCACTGTGTCTACTCCAGGTTAGCTAAGGATTCAGTACATTTACTTGCTGCGCATGTACTTTGTCTCTTTCAATATGCATGAGTAACACCACTCCTGAGGCAAGCCTAGGAGTGACTTGCATAAGCTCTTCATGTATGTTTTCCCAGGTGAGGGTAAGAGCAGATGAAGACAAGGCCAGGGGATGGATGCAATATGAACTCTTCATGCTTCTCGGCTATGTTTACTTAAGGCCACCTCCCACTTGAGGTACAAGGTGAGAACATGCTTGCCCTTCAGTTATTTTGTTGAGGTTTCTTTGTAAACAAGAAGTATCCAGAAAATCTCGAAGGCTTTCCACTTGCTGTTTATCAGGCATGTGGGTGACTGCAGTGGTTTGAAGAACAAGCTGTGCAGTGCTTCTATGCTGTCATAACTTCACACTTTTGCACAATTCTTATGTGTTGTTGCACACTCTGGCACAGGCCCAGGCAAGGAAGCTCAGTCGGAGTAGGGAGTAGCTTGAACTTGAATCTAAGTTCATGATACATAGTTCTGTGAACTGTCAGCTCAGTGATTACTGGTAGTAAAGCAAATCAAGCACTAGGAAAGTATGGAGGCCAAACCAGAACGCTGCTGCACAAATCTGAGGTTTGTGTGCTTAGATTACTGGATGGTGTGCTGTTTTTCTCATCTCAGCATATGAGAGATCTGAAGAAGTTCTAGAGGAGGCAAACCAGGTTCATATAGGTATGAATAGTTTCTGTATTTGGAATAAAAAGACTGAAAAGAATATAGTATATAGAGCTGAATGGTGTGGAGAGACCAGTCTTCCTTCTATACGAGTACTAGAGACCACATGTGAAATTACTAGGAATGTAATGAAAAGAAGTGGAAGGCAGTAGCAAGTGAATAAACCTAGTCAGATTTCAGACAGCTCCCTCAGCTGCAAAGAGACGGAGGCAGGGGAAAACACAAGACAAGCACGCAGGCTTTTCCTGTTCTCTTCTGTGGGTGTCTGCTGATGCCCACTGCTAAGGATGGGATACAAGTCTAGATGAACTTTTTGCGTCAACCTGACTTATCTTACATTTGCGGCTCTACAAGCAGTGCAGGTACAAAGAGCTGTAGTTACTGAGTGGGACAGCACAGGCATGTGTTCAGGCGCAGCAAGCTGCAACAGCAGGGAGAAAGTCTTAAGCTACTCATGACATGGCAGGATAACTCTGATCTACAGTTATTGCTGGCAATCTTGAATGTAATATTCAGGGTGTCAGGAGCACAAAAGAAGGCTCTTTGGTAGAGGTTTCGTGTGATGATTCAAACTTAGCATTTTCACAATCAAGACAAATAGTGACCAGGAAACCAGAAACACCTCCTTTTCATCCCTGATTGGGACAACTTCTCAGGCAAACCTGAAAAACTGGGGAATGCTGCAGCTGGTCTGGCAGCTGCCAAAACTGTGAGTGGATTACAGATAAGTTATTTTTCTCCATAGAATAATTATTGGCAAGGGCATAGGGCTAATCTAGAGGCTCTCGTTTTTAGTCTAGAAACAGCTGCCAGACTGGGAGAAAAAAAGCACACTTAAAAAAAAAAAAAATCAAGCCTAAGTCATTCAAGGAGCAATGCACCTGAACAGGAGTAGTAATCTTTTGGTAAAGCAGCTGGGGAGAAGAAATAAGGAAGACACCTTCAGTAAGATTTCTACAGAAAAAGCAACTTGGACAAGATCTTCCAGGATTTTGTTGTTTAATCTGTTAGATACTGAATATGTATGTTGAAAGATAATTCTTGCTACAGCAGCATTGCACACTTTTTTTCATTGACCTATACTCAGCTTTAAGCTTTGACATGTTCAAAAATGGGTGACTGCAAGCTAAATGTGGAATTACACAAATCACTAGGTATTTCTAAACTAAATGCATTGGAGAATTATTTACTGAATGGCTTTTACTTTTGTGCTGAAATCCTGCCTCTTTCTTTCTGGTAAATTCAGTGCGCCAAATCTTTTCAGTGAATATTTTGTATGTTCCTAAACCACAGAAACTACCCCAGAATATATGTATGTGTTTCAAAACAGTACATTCTGTTTTACAGCAAGCACCAAGGCCTTTCATGTTCCGGCTTCCTTAAGCTAGTCTAGAAACAGAGTTGTCAGTTACATGTGAGAAACCTTGACCTATGAAATAATTTTGTTACACTTTAATGCATTACTGTTATGTTGTGACTATGTGATAAGATTGTGCTTGAGAAAGATCCGGGTTTATTCAGTTTTATGTAGAACAGTTCAAAAAATTCCCTCAAATTTCACTCCCAACAGTTCATGTTGCAGTGCATGGGGTTTATTCAGTTTTATGTAGATCCGGGTTTATTCAGTTTTATGTAGAACAGTTCAAAAAATTCCACAAATTTCACTCCCAACAGTTCATGTTGCAGTGCATGGCACTACTGGAAGGGAAAATTGGGGTCTAAGAAAACCTTATGTTTGAACATATTGCTTCAGCTAGTCTTCTGATGTGCATGAAAGCCCTCTTAAGAGAAAGGGACCGGAAATTCTTAAAATTACAGCAGAAAGGAAATGCTGAAAATCAGGAACATCAGAATGGGTAACCGAGATCTAAGCAGCATCTACTTCTGATCGGTCAGTATCAGCTGCTTAAGAGAAAGGTGAAAATAAAGCCTGATGGTAGGAAGTTACAGGATAGCTCTAGCACTATCCTAATTCAAACCTTCACCATTAAAATTAGTGGGCTCTGCTGCAGAAAAACTTATATTTCTTTGAGGAAATTGATGATGAGGGCTATATTAGCTCTGGAGGTCCTTAGCAGTATGCATTTCTAAACCTTTCAGGAATGCTACTAAATACTTTAACTTGATTAAGCGGGATTAAGGAAAAAACTTTAAAGTGGGGCTAAAGACCTGCTGAATGGGCTAATATGTAGCAAGCTGTCCTGGGTTCAGCAGAAGCAGTCATTTTTTGTCCTTTGTAGCTGGTGCAATGGTGTGGTTTTGACTTTCGGCCTGGGAACAGTGCTGATAACACCAGTGTTTTGGTTACTGCTTAGAATGTTTTGTCTGATCAAGGACTTTCCAAGCCTCATGCTCTGCCAGGGAGGAGGGGAAGCTGGGAGGAAGCAGAGAGAGGAAACCTGACCCAAACTGACCAAAGAGGTATTCCATACCACAGCACATCATGCCCAGGATGTGAAAACTGGGGCAGGAGACCCAGAGGAGCGGGGTGCACTGCTGGGTCTGGCTGGGTATGGGTGGTGAGCTGTATTCTCTTCCCTAGTACTTCTCTTTTCATTATTATTATTGGTGGTAGCAGCAGTGGTTTGTGTTAGTTACTGGACTGTTCTTATCTCAACCCACGGGAGTTGCATTCTTCTGAATCTCTTCCTCATCCCCCCCTGGGAGCTGGGGGAAGAAAGAGGGGGTAGTGAGTGTGCAAACTGTGTGACTGACTGGGCTTAACCCACAACACAAGCAAATGAATCTAAGAATCTCTAACAGTTTTCTGCAGCCCTCTTTATTAAATTTTGTGTTACTGAGTTAAAGAAGCTCACTGCTCCTTTTCCGGTTTTGATTTACCCACTTGTATATGGAAATTACTGTTTTGTTTGAGGAAAACTATGTACAGAGAATATGTTTGGTGCTCACAGTTAAGCTGTCACTCCTACTTCAATGTTTCTTCTCTGTTGGTTATTCCAGTCAAGAAACCATGGGCATTAGCTTTTGTGGAATATTTTCTGCTTTGGTGTATATGCTTGCCAAGCTGCTCAGTCTGGCACATCATAATATGATACAGCAGCTTATTAAATTAAGCTGTCAGTTGCTAAATGCCAGTATAGATTAAAAGAGCATAATTGAACACTGACAGCAAGATGGGTAGACTAAATGCTGTGTCTCCAAATGATCCTGATATCCTGAACTCCTGTAAATATTTATGAATAAATTGACATTAAGATAAGAAGAGGAAAATTCTCTTCCAGCTTCATATACAGTTTAATCTTTGACTAAGTCAAAGCTGCTCTTTGTTTGAAATAAGAGTGCCTGTGTTTACTTTTTCCACAAACCACATCAAAATTGAGATCATGACAGAGATCTGGGTGCAGTGCATGTGATTTGAGATTTTCTCTGCATGTTGTACTTGGAATTTATAATCTGTCAAGGCCTAGTCCTGGGAAACAAGCATGGCTGTAGTCCTTTGAGCCTGACGACTGTACCTCTTTTCATCCTATGAGTTTTTGAAAGGAAGCATATGTGCTTGGAATAGGAAGCACACTAGATTTGGCTAACATCCCCATACATCTGAGGAGAGGACAATCATCCTGGCCTGTTTTCTAAGGGGAACCAGGAGAATTGCATACACAGGCACCCTGCACCCTGCACTGCTTCTCTACATGAACAATTCACATGTGAAGTCAGAGTGACTACATTTTGGCAAGATATCCCACAGCATAGTGGGCTACTTTGTGCTTGCTAGGAGCATCTTTTTTCGGGGTATGTTTATACAGACTAGCTAGATCTCTCCTAGTGCTCTCCATTACCACTCCCTTAGCCTGTTTAGGGACGACATACAAGATCTCCCAATCAGGCATCTTTTGTATCCCCTAGAGTGCCCACAAAAGTCTTTACAGCAGAATAGCTGAAGAGAATGGTTGCATGAATGTAGAGAGCTTCAGAGCCCTCTGGGGGCGTATGACTGATTCTCAAAGCCCCAGGTTGATTTCTAAACAGATGTTTTCAAGACACAGGTAGAGGTAGTTGATACCCCTTGACAACAAAGGGTGGTGAAAATCTTTGGTTTAGTCTCATTGATTTAGGAAGAAAATGCTCTTAGAACAGAGAATGGTATCAAAATAATGAGTTGAGAGCAGCGAAAAGTAAAATTCACTGTTTAAAAACAGTTACAGCAAAATGTAGGGATTTGGTTTTTACTTTCCTCAAACAATTTTCCAGGTTGCCCAGACAGAACCATTTCAATCATTTATCTGACTGGAAGGTCAATGTTCCTTTGAATAACAAATGGGTGCTGTGAACCTTTATTTCTGTCCCCTTGGACCCAGCTGCCTAAACACTGCAAGAAGTATGCACGCAGAAAAAATACAGCCTTGGCTGGGGCACAGGAAAGTGGGATACACACTCCAGACCAAATCTTGCGTCAGAGAAAGCCATGTGAAAGCACAAACACATGTAGGAAGTCGCAAGTTCTGGGAGCAGAACTGCGTGTCACACTTGCAAAGTTGCTTAAGCCGCTCTTTTTGTCAAGCCTAGGAATTATCTGGGCTTCCCCATGGCTTTTTTACCTTTGTCATTTAGCAGAGCAAGTAACATACTATCATAGGAGATATCCAGCTCCTATCAGAGGTGGCATGGCCATAGCTTGCTGCTTCTGATTTGGGGCTGCCAGGGCATCTACAAAAAACATCTTGCTGATGGGGGTCCAGATTGTGGTGTTGGTGAAAAATGTGGGCTTTTTTCAGCTGAAGCAAAAAGAAACCAGGTAAAATGTTCCAGCACTGATGTCAAAATCTTTATCATCAATGAATATGTGGGTTCTAGTTCTGATGAATAAACTAACATACAGTTTTGTCAGTGGAAGTTTTCCAGTCAGAAAATGGTAGAGATGCTTTAGGTAGCAACAGAGTAGAGCTGAATTTTAGATACTGCACATAGATCATACGGACTCAAAACACTTGGTCAGGTTTTTTAACACTTGAATTTGAGATTCTGCCACAGATTAAATGATCTGCACCTGGGGATGGGTGAAGCACTCAATGTTCTCTTAGGCAGAAAATATGTAGAATTTATGTATGTGTTTTACCATAATTGAAAGAAACACCAAAGCATCAAAGCACTACTGTGGCCCATGGAGGATCACACTTGGGAGTGTTGTTCTAATTATGACAAAACAGCAGAACATGAAGTTCTAATATGTAAAGCATTGTAGTATGTCATGATAATTTGCACAGAGTGATGGTACACCTTAAGACTGGCTGGAGGGAAGGGTGGATGCTAAACAGGCACTGTAAGAAGTGTTCTTCTGTGAGTTGTCAGCAGCAGAGCTAACAGCAATGAATTCGGATACCAGAGGTGTGTTACTCCTTACACTCCCCCAAATCAGAGTTATCTGACAGGTTTCATGCGTAGGACATGGATAGGTATAACTTAGTGATCTGGGGTGAAAAGTCAATTGATAACAAGGAAATTTCTTGGCTATAGGGTATGGTTCAGGTGCAAAAAGTTCCCTCAAAACAGTGCTATGGTTCTGTCCATGCTTCCTGGCATGCTCTTCAAATTTTGTCTTGGTAAAAACCAGCATCAGCTTGTTGGAGTTCTAAGAACTATATTCTAACTGACTTAAAGGGGAAACAGGTCCTGATTTTGGCAACAAATGAAGTTAGGATTGATACTACTGTGAACTGAAGAGTATGACTTGAAGATGGAATGAATGCCTACCAGTGAAGTCTGCCCCTCCTTCCTGTGGGATGAAACCTTGTCAGGTAGGGTTTGAGTGGTGCAATATTTTGAATTCTTCATCTGATAGGGGATTATTTGCCTGGCTACCACTGTATTATGTGCAACGTTTGCTGGTATAAAAGCAAATGTAATGCTCTACCTCCATGCTCTGTGTTTTTGCAAGTAAAGACAAAGATACAATTAATCCTTTACATTGTCAGTCTTTAATGTCGTAGGTCCCATTTAAAAAAAAACAAACCAACATTATAATGAAAGAAGCTTTTCACAAGCTGCTGCATTAGTATTATTTTGCTTTTCACAGACTCTCAGAATAGTTGGGGTTGAAAGGGGCCACTGAAGATCATCTAGTCCAATGCTCTGCTTAAGCAGGTTCACCTAGAGCAGGCTGCACAGGATTAGGTTCATGTGGGTTTTGAGTACCTCCAAAGAAGGAGACTCCACAACCTCCCTGGGCAGCCTGTTCCAGTTCTCTGTCACCCTCAGACATTTTCCTTATATTCAGATGGAATTTCTTGTGTTTCAGTTTATTCCCATTGCCCCTTATGCTGTTGCTGGGCATCACTGAAAAAGAGTCTGGTCCCATCCTCTTGACACTTGCCCTTAAGATATTCATATGCATTGATAAAATCCCCTATCAATTTTCTCTTCTTCAGGCTAAACAGGCCTAGGTCTTCCAGCCTTTCCTCATAAGAGGAATGCTCCAGTCCCCTAATCATCTTCATAGCCCTCTGCTGGATCCTCTCCAGTAGCTCCCTGTCTTTCTTGAACTAGGGAGCCAAGAGTCAGACTCAGGACTCCAGATGTGGTCTCACCAGACAAAAGCAGAGGGAAAAGATCACCTCTCTCAGTCTTCGGGCCTTATGCTTCCTGATGCACCCCAGGATACCATTTGCCTTCTTAGTTGCAAGGACACATAGCTGGCTCATTTGATGCCGTCTTGCTCGTCTAGCTTAGTATCTGGTTTGGAGATAATGTTCCTTAGAATGTAAGCTTTACTGTTTTGTTTTTAAAAGGAAAAAGTTTAAAGAACAAGGGAGAAACCCTTCATTCATTTTACTGACAGTTTCCACTTAAACCTGACAAATCTATTTGTACTCTGTGTGATAGAGGTTGGATTCCTTGGATCTCAGCTGGAATATAGTGCGATATACCTCAATGAATGAGTCTGTAGATCAGTAGTTTAGGAGAGGTTTTTTTCTATACAAATTTAAAGCCCTCTGAAGCCCTTTAAATTTGTGTACCAAGAAAATGTTTTTGTCAGTTTGTGCACAGAAATAAGCTAGAAACTGTTAGTCAGCTGCATACTCCGACAGCTATGAATACAGATAGTGCAGAGTCATGCTGGAAATCTCTATAAGCTTTTTACATGGGCACTTAACTAATCTGAATGATATTGCTTGCAATAAATCAAGAAGAAAATGTAAGTGAATCACAAAAATTTGTAGGTCAAGGGCTGACTGCCAGGCCAAGCGCAGATTACACAACTATTTCCTCTTCTGGAAAGTTTGCTCAGACAAGAGTGTTGGGATGAATTATTTGTTGTTAGATAAGGCACACAAGAAGAAACAGTAACATTGATATATATTCCATGGGGTGTGTTTGTTGAGATATCTACAAAAAAAGAAGCCCCTAAATTGATGAATTCAATTGTCTTGCTGTACAAGCAAAGGAGAGTGAGCTGTTGTTGTACATGCACATTTTCCTCTAAAGAATGGTAATGTGCAAGATAGATGATAGAGTTTATGTTTTTTTGAAAGACATCCTGGCTTTATTTGCAGAGGTAATAGAAATTCTAGTCTTCCAAATTCCAGTGGGAAATGGAGAGGATCTCCTTCTTGTACAGGGAGGACAACTTTATTTCTGTAGGTTTGCACACACAGGTAATATTCCTGATTTTACTGCTTATAAAGCCAGCCAAACCATTATATGGTTTCCTCTTGTATCAATGGTATGATCAAGTGTGGACTTTAACATCTGTGTTCTTTAAAAAACTGGTTACAGGTCACTCTTTAATCATGTAACCAAATAAATGCTGCAGTTTCCCTGTAGGCTTAACTTTTTTGCTTCACCAACACAGATACATTTGTTACTTGCCCATGAATATCTGAATAATGCATATAAAAGCCTTCTGTAAAAAAAAAAAATGAGTATGAGTTCTTTAAAAGCTCTGTGCAAGCAAAGGTCCAGGCAACTTGAAAGAGATCTAAAATATCCCATTCCTCAGCCTGACAAGTATTTACCAAGTCAGATCTTCAGAGGGATCAGTGTTAGTTTAAATTCAAAATGAAACAATGGCTTCATATTTATTAAAACAACTTACTCTGGTGGAGTTAAAAAATATTATGAAGTATCCTGCTTTGATGTGGGTGAGAAGAGGATAGAATTCCTTTTCAGGAACTGTTTTTATCTTTTATGTCACATGATTGAAAGTATGCATCTTAACTTGGTATCAGCAGTCCTTCTGATTCCCTGGAACTAGTAGCCTCAGAGATGAAAATATGCTTCACTTAAGACTTGAACTGAACACTTTGGCACAACTTGATTTCATTTGTTAAGGGCACTTTAAGTTTAGCAACCTTAACAGATTATTCCACTGCATTGAGTAAGATATCAGTATTCTTATCCAAGGTGTTTTTTAAGTTTTACAGGAAGTAGTCTGACTCCTTTTACTGCTACTGCACAACAGGTTTGTAAGACTCCATCTCACTGAAGAAAAAAACTAGAACTTTGACACCCACTGTATCTATTATATAATACTAAAATGAAAATAAAACCACAAACTGCCCAAAGTAGGAAGAAAGTGATCACATTTTCTTGTCCTTTTGTAGTCAAAAAGATCACAGCCTTCATGGAAAGCATGCAGTGCTATCCTATCACTTTTATTCCCACCTGCAATTGTAACTACCTGTTTTTCTTTTAAATACAGAGGAAAACCCCAGTTCTGCAACAGGAAGTATTGGATTTTATGAAGTCTCAGGTTTTAATTTACCCTGAAGGTTAAAAAGGAAGATATTTATTCAAGGCAGGACTTCTGCCATGCATGGCTCCTATAAGCCTGCTTTTGCTGTAGTTATGTAGTCAGCTGAGCATTACTAAGAGGAAGATCACTACCACGTTCATTCACAGGCTGGGAAGGGCGATATTCTGCTGACTCATGCTTATAACTATTTTCTTTGCTCCACCTCCATTCATTTCAGCTCCTCCTCTCCTCTCTTATTGCTGGTAGCCTACTATATTTAAACAGCTGCCTTAAAGCAGAGACAGGATTTGAGGCTTGTAGTTTGGTTGGCTTTCCTGACTGTACAGGCATTTTTCTAAAGATCCCAATTCTTCTCATAGACCTACTGCTAAAGGTAAGAAGGCTGTAAGTGAATGTAGAGAGCTCTGTCTGGAACACTGTAACATTGCTTTTCTAAATATCACAGGGGTGTTTTTAGGAAGGTATTATTATGAAGTTGAATTCTTTCCCCATACTTTGTGTTTGTGGGGTAACTATTCTGGCATATAAGATGCAAGTGGTGGGGAGCAGGGAAATTTCTGAACCTTGTAGGAAAGTATAAAATGTAAGTTCTATTGAGATTTCTGCTCTTTTTTTTAAAAAATAAGTAAATTTCAGAAACTGCTAGTGAAATGAACGGGTTGATGAAGAAATGAAGCTGGAGAAAACTGTTGCCTTTCCCTTAGAATTGTTCCTGTTTAAACCTGACTGTCATAGGAGCTCTTTCAGTCTCTTCCATTATTTATATACTGAATGCTCTGCTGTCTTGAACTCTCCCCATGTACAGGTCACATTTTGTGGTCCTTACTTGAGCAAAAGTTTCATTGACATCCTAGGGGGAGCTGCTTGCATTTGACTGTTGTAACTTGGTTTTTATTTCTGCTGAAGATCACTTAATGTCATTGTCCTGCTAAATGCATCTTTGCTTTTTCTTTTCCTACTTAAAATCTGCTTCAGTTGCACAGCCTGAAGTTACTAGGGGCCACACTGACTGACTTTGTGAGTTACAGTCCCTCTGGGCTTAGGTCTGTGTTAAGAAGGTATGGAGAACTTGGCTTAAAATGAGCTGGGTACTGTACCAAGGCAGAACTACAAGCCAGTATCCCATAGACACTGACATGCTTTGTAATCAGCAAGGAGATAATTGTTAAGCTTGCAGCATGCTCCCAAATGAAGAGAAGGAAAAATACACCCATTTAAACTAGGAAGCTTAGAGCAAGAGTCCAACCTAAGATGAATGTCACTAAGTTGACCAAGTGTGTATGACCAACAGCCTACACTACGTAAAAGCTGGGTGAAAAGAGCAGTCTTGGATTTCTTGATAGCTCAGGTTTTCTTTTGCTGGTAATTAATTCTGTATAGATTTGAAATGAACTTTAATGTCCTCTGTGCTTTCCAGTAACCTCTGCAAGAACAGGCCTTCATCTGCTGCACTGTATTAGTTGTACAGGTATTGAGTTACATGTGGTCCTTTGATTCTAAGATTAGGAAAAAAAAAAAAAAGTCCACCTTTACTTCAAATGGCAGTAAAAGTGAACATCTGGTCTGAAACTGAAATGGCTCTGAGCTTAGTTTTACCTCTGGAAGTCAAACATTTAGCCTACAAGGTGAGAATAGCTACAAGCAGGTTCAGCATCCAGTTTACTTTTTACTTAAAAGAGAAGCGTTATCTACCATCTCTATGAATTTGAGAGATGGTAGCTATAGGTTGTTGAAGGGTCTTCTCCTGTGTGTAGGGGCATGCCAGAATAAACAGAAGCATCTCTGATGGTTGATCTTGTGTAGATAGAATTGTCCAGTGTCAAAACTTAAGGAAACAAAGCATGTAGCACTAAAATGGTCATTTTGGAACTCAGGTCCTGACTAAAACCATGGCTAAAAATGGTCATGTATGTGTACAGATCAAGCAATTTCACGGGCTAACAATTGTGCTCCTTTAGCCATTAAGGTTCAGTTCAATTCCAGCAAATGCTCCTTCTTCATGTGTCAGAAGATACAGAAAGGAGGAGGGTGAAATGAGGATGTTATCATTGAGCTAGCGGCTGCTGGCTTTGCTCTCTATCAGGGTGGGATAGGGTGGCATAGTGCAATGGCAAGGAGCCAAGGCAACCTTTCCTCTAAAGCAAACAGGACTGCCAGGCTGACTTATACTGTCTTGTACCTTTTTGTCCCCTTCAGGCTCACCCAGAAAAAGGCTGGCGCACAACAAAAACATGACTTTGCACTCAAGTTTTACAAACGGGTTTGCAGGCTTGTTACTTACATGCTGGCTTTGCTGCTCTCCTGGAATACATGCTGTATTGGGTTGGTTCAGCAGTCCTTGCTTCCAGCAAAAATCTCATGGATGTTGCTGGGTTACCACTGTCTACAGAGTGCATACAGTTTTTCCATGCATGCTGCTGCAGAGTGCTTTGGAGCAGAAACCTGGAAGATTGCTTCCAGAGATTTTGCTTCCCTCTTCCAGGCTCCCAGTAGTTTCACAGAAATAAGATGTGCACTCTCTGTTAGGAAGTATTAATAAGACTCTCTTCTTGTGTAGTATAGCCATAGAGAGGGATTTATTTGTTACCATGGAGAAGAAATTGCTGCCCTTCAGATAGGTACACTGGTTTAGCTGGTTTCAGGGGAATACTTTACTGGTCACCCCAATGTCTTGTTTCTTTGGTGTCTCCGGCCATCGCAGGTGCTAGGGCTGAGCTCTACCAATTGTAAATCTGGAGCTTTGTGATAGGGAATTATTTGGGGGAAAATTTACACAGCAATCTGCTGAAGGTGGTGCAGGTTTTGGTTCATGTGGCAGAACCTACCCAAAAGGCTGGGGAAATACTTGGACAGCTAAACTGTGCTCCTGCAGCTACCAGGGTTGGATTAAATATGCTGTAAAGGGATGATGCATGCTTCAGTATGGACACAACACACTGAAGTGTTCATCTCTGTAGTGCATGCACCTACTTTTGAGTCTAAGATAATTTAGGTTACCTTGGGAACTCAAGTTTTCTTGAAATCCAGCTCTCTTCAAAGACAAATGTTTGAAATGACTTGAATTTGAAAGCGCTATTGTGTTTTTAAGTGGTTCTTGCCCTGTCAGGCAGTGTATGAGTCTTAGACTAATGTTTAGCTAAATGCAATAGGCAAGCAGTAAGTGTTTCTAAACTGTGATCCAAAACTTTGGACAAAGCTACTAGTTTTGAATTCAGCTTGTAAGCCTGTTTTTGTGACTCTTTACCTGAATGGAGCTGGTCCTCATGGGATCTAGCCCAGCAATGGCTGTATATTGGTGTATATTACAGTTGTCACATCCTTGCAGGCAAATCCACTTGCAAGACTCCTCCTGAAGCCCTGGATGCTGCAAGTCCTGAACTGACCTGTGGATTCCTGTGTGCTCATTCAGTCACCAGGGTCTTACTACATTACTGTAGTTGCTGGTCATGTAAATGTCAGGCTTAAAGTGAAACTTTACACTTGTAAGATGACATTTGCTGCAATACCTGTGTCAAAGGCAGTGATGTGCCAGACCTTATGGAAGTGTGCAGTGTGCTTGCCAAAGATTTTTCTGCAGTGAAAAGGGTGTGGAGAGCATGCTGTACTGAACAAAGTCAAGCCATTCAGTCACTTTGGTTTTTTTTTACTTAACTTTTCAAAATGAGAATAATGTCTTTATAGAAGACTCTGTTCTCTGCAGAATAACCTAAAAAGCTTATGCTAGATTTCAAAAATCTCACATTTATTCTGGTAAAAATAATTTTTAACTTCTCTAGATTAGTGGCGGTATAGTTGAATTCCCTGGAAAAATAAAGTCATTATTTGACATGGTGGGATTCCTGAAGGAATGACAAAATAACTTTGTTTTTTTTTGTTAAATTTGTTAAATATCTAAAATTATTATATTAGTTTTGTAGATTACACTCTAATAACACCTTAGTCTCCAAGATAGTTATGATGTATAATTTGTCTAAAGACTTGCTGTTTTTTACTTATTCAAACCGAGAACTCTATTAGCAAAGGAAGTTCAGGAACTAAATTAGCACTTCTCAAACAATACCGCAGCGATGGAATGGTACAGATTTGAAAATGCAGTGAGATTTCCAGCCTTTGGGCAGCAGTCTTGAGTAAATGCACAAGTTGATTTAAAAAGTATGAACTGTTCATGATAATTATGACCAATTTTTACACAGTATGGGAAAAAATTAAGTTTTCATTAACAAGCTGCAACACTTCAGTGACTGTAGGCAGAAGGTTTCCGGAGTCGCCAGCTCTTGTAGAGGGACAGGAATTCATGTGTGGAAGAGAAAGATAAGCATTCTCTTTTTTTTTTTTTTTGTGATAAATAATCAGGAAATCATCCTTCAGTTTGGAGGGCAGCAGGAGAAAAAGATAAAGAGGCCTGTGCTGAGTGTGGAAGTGTAACATGATTGTCTGTAATGCAGGGATAATACTTTAGATCCACCTGGGATTGTGGGCTGTAGAAAGTTGTGGGGGGGTTTAGTCAAAAAACCAAATAATTAAAAGCTTATTTGTTTTAACAGGTAGACTCCAGGACCTAAATGCTTCCAGACAGAAAGATGTATGGATTATTGACCAGACCCCAAAATAAGAGTAGGCTCAAGCCACTGCCTGTTGTGATCATAGGTAAGCTTCTCTTGCCAGCATTACTGTGTTCTCTTAATGCTGCTGTTGCTTTGGACTTGCGGTCTACATCTTTTGTTCCAAGTGTACTTATTCAAACCAGAAATGCCTGACCACTGTTTTTGCATCTTTTCCCTAACAGCCAAACTTCCTCTAGTACTAAAAGAAATACCACTAAGAGTTGTGGGAAGCAGGGGACCAGGTAGTTGACACACTAAAACACACACCGCTCTTTAAACAGTAGAATTGGCAACATTTGGGCATCAGTTCAGCTGGGCCTGTTTTTTCTCATATTTAGAAGGGTTTGAAGCCTTTTTCTACAAATAGTTGATCAACTTGCTATGAAGTAATGACCCATAGTGCTTGGATTGGAGGTGGGTTTGTTTGATTATTTATTTCCCTGTTGTATGTGTAGAAAGTGTTGCAGATGCTGTTAAAGTTTCTTGAAAATTTTCAGAGTTCTTTTAAAATGCAAGTCAGCTACACCGATTTTGTACAGATTTAATAGAATGGTAAAAATCTGTGGATTTTCTACCAGTTTAGAAAGCAGGTTATGTAGTAACCACCTTGTTTCCTTTGGAAGAGGGGAGCTTTGTAATGTGGGGTGAACAAGCAAAGCGGAATTAATGATGTCAGTGCCTTCCCCTCTGTGACTGATTGTAATTTGTGCTTCAGTGCAGGTGTTAGACTCTGTTTATCTAAGCATGTATTTAAATTCCTTGTGGGGCTGGGTTCCTTCCTTATCTGTCGCCTAATTTATAGTACCCAAGAGATGTAGTCCAAAGTTAGAGCACCACATAAATCATGCTTAATTATCACTAACAGCAAGTTTGATAAGATTTCTACTACCAGCAGGTTCTAGCCTGAGAGCAACTTTGTACTGCCCGGCCGTACAAGCCTTCAGGTGGGAGAGAGGCTATTTTGGTACATCTCTAGGGCATAGTGGAAATCTCACTAAAGCCACAGAAGCACTGGTGTGCAGATGTGCACTCTGAGGAGGCTGTTGGACTGAAGCAGCTCAGCTGTTTCACTGCAGCTGGACATTGCACGCAGGTTCGGGCCCTGCTTCCCCAAGCCGTGCTCCAGGAAGGCTGTGATTTCCCTCTGCTGTGCTGGCAGCCTCATGAAAGCAGTTGCTTTCTAGAATAGTTTGAGCCCTAGATGCAGCTGTTGTACATGTGACTGCCCATATCAAACAGTCGTGATTCACAGCAAGTCCTCCCATGTATTGCTGAGTGTTGTGCACTCAGGTGATTCCATTTAGCTTAGGTACCTTCTTGTACTTCCTAAAGCAAAGTACTAACCTGAAAAATGTTTTATTTTACTACACCTGTAGTTTAGTTTGCTTTTGACATCTGTTGGTTTTGGATAACTTTCCTACAAGTGGAATATTCCAAACACTGACCTGCAGATGCTGTTTTTTGCTCAGACTTTGGCCCCAGCTATGAGACATACAGCCCTGCGCATAACTCAGCTTGCTGTAAAGCTTTACAGCCTGAGCCTCCCTCTATCTCAAATCCACAAGCAGCAGCCCTTGCCCCAGTCACTCATACATGCAGCATGGGCACTGTGTCAGTGCAGGCTGCTGTGTCACTTCAGCTCTCCTCCCCTACATCATCACTGCATTATGTAATGGTGGTTAGTCACATACTGGTGAGCAGCAAAGCTTGAGCAGCCAGAGAGGCTGACACCTAGTTATGCAGACACTGTAAAATATTAAACATGCTGGAGAACAGCCATGGGAAAACTTTCCACGCGCTGCTCTCACTAGGCTTTGGAGTCACACAGATCAAGTTTTTTCCATTGGCTGTTGGGTGCTCAGCAGGAGGAGTTCAGCTGTCCAGCAATCTGTTCAAAGTGCTGTATTCTGGGGAGTTGTCTTGGCATGGCAGAGTGACTTTTTTCCTTAACACACTGCCTGCAGTACCATGGTGGGGCTGATTCCCATTTAAAAGTGTCCCCAAGATCCGTTCGTCAAAACTCTTACTGCCAGAAACCCCTTATTCGATGGGATTTGTCACTAAACAGAGCTGTTTCGCCTTCTCTTCAATAGTAACTATCTTTTCTGGATTTACTCTGTATCCTGTGCACCAAGAACTCTCCATGGGTGTGAAATGTGCATCCAGGAGAGCTGAGGTCTCCAGTCTATATGGGACAAGTTTCTAAACCTTTAAAGTAGTGAGCAGTAACTCAATTCATCAGCATCCTAGAGACTTCAAGCTCCAGGTGAGGTTAACATCTGGCTTGTTTAACCCAATGTCTTTCCAGCAAGTTCTGAAGATCTTGCAATGCAAATAGATGCAACTGAGGAGGAGAAGGGGACATAAGGGTAAAATGACTTCCCCAGCTCCACCCAATAGGTCAGAGTCAACCTGGAATAGGAAGTCCCCTGTATACATAGCAATATTGTGTCCTTTGAATTGATCGGGATATTAGAACAGCCCATTGAGAAGCATTTCTGTCTCCAGGAGTAAAAATTTTTTCCATTGTCTTTTTAGGGAATGGGCCTTCAGGAATCTGTCTCTCATACTTGCTGTCAGGCTACACCCCTTACTTCAAAAGAGGCTCTCTTCATCCTCATCCCATTCTTCAGAAGAAACTGGAAGAGGCACGAGATACCTCCATTTTCGATCAGGTTTGTGTAAAGACAAGCAGTATAGTGACACAGTAAAGTACACAGAGTGAGCCTTAAGCAATGCACTTTTAGTTGTCCAGATTTCCCTTGTATGAAATGCCAGCTTTCTGCTAAGATCCTTGGTGTGGTCCTCAGGATCTGTGTTCCAGCAAATAAGCTTCACAGAAGACCAAGACCACTGACTGGAAGCACTGGAGTAACAAGCAGTCTCCTGCCTGGCAGGACATGCATCTTGAGCATCTCTTCTGCCTCTCTTTAGGATTTGGAGTATCTGTCTGAAGGCTTGGAGGGACGATCCCACAGCCCTTTGGCTCTTCTGTTTGACACTCTTCAGCGTCCAGACACAGATTTTGGTGGAACAGCAGAATCTGTCCTCACTTGGTGGCATGAGAGTGACAGAGCCATCCCCCACGTGGTCCTTGGCAAAAATGCTCCTGGAGGTGCCTGGCATGTACGTGAATTGAAGCCTTAAGTGCACATGTTGTAAGATAGCCAAATGTATTGACTGAGAGGCAAAAGCTCCTTTAAAAGGCCAGTCAGCTACATCTGATTTTATGTATATAGACAAAAGTTCAAAAGGAAAAAAGCATGAAATGCATTTCTATTTCCAGTCTTGTATTCTTTTTAGAGAACACAGATGGCTTCCTGCATGATAGTAGATCAGGGGAAATCACTGATTTCATTATCTGTGCCGTACTGAAACATGACAAAATTGCATTTCACTTCTTACATTAAATAACCAAAAGTCATTTTACTCTGTTTTTATTTCAGTCTATCGAAGGCTCTATGGTTACCCTGAGCAGAGGGGAATGGATGGGGCTCCCAGATCTCCCATTCAAAGACTGGCTAAAGCATAAGAAAAGGTAAGATACCTATGGTGTGATTATTTTCAAACATCCAGAGGTTTGTAGAGTGGAGTGGACTTCTTGAATGTAGCTACTTAGATGTTATGCGTCATTCTATTGAGAGAAATGACACCTTCCCACACTCCAGTAAAAGCCCATTCTGCATTCAGGGATTCAGGTAACGTTGCGGTGCTGCTTGGAATGTGTCCTTCTTAAGAACCACTAGGGAGATGGATCACAGGGACCATGGCTTCTGAATAAAGCTTGGAAAAGTTGTGGTCATCCAACTTCTGTGTCTATTGATGCTGTCCCAAATGACAAGTATAATCAGCTCAGCTAATATGCAGACTGAGATGCTTCTGCTCTTAATGTGTAACAGTCTTCAAAAGTCCAAGAGTTAAAAATGGAATCAAAGCAAGATGTGAGAGGAAGACACAAGTGAGCAACCCTGGTTTTAGGAATGAGATTTGTGCTAGAGGAAGCAGCCTTTGTTTAGCATCTTATTGACCTCCGTGCTAGCTCTGTGTACCAGTGATAACTTTGCTGAAGTTAAGGAAACTAGATAAGTCTTCTCTGGTACTGCAAGGATAGGTGGCTTTAGGATACATTCGGTGGGAGAGGAGAAAAATTCTGGTCTCTTACTTAACTGCTGCTTCACCTTCATTTGTGCTATATTACAGAGGTCTCAGAAATAATAGAGCCACAGCAGAAGACATTGCTCAATATTACCAACACTATGTGGTGAAGAAAGGACTGCAGAAAAATTTCAGATGCAGTACTGTTGTGACCTCCGTGAGGAAAGTGAGTGCAGATAGCACCTCCAACCACACACAAGAAGATGAGCAAGAGAATAGTGATGACTCACTCTGGAACTTCAATGAGAAAAGCACAGAGGTTTTTCAGGTGGATGGCTTTTTCAAAACTATGAAAGGTGATAAAGAACCCTTCTCCATCTATGCAGAGAATGTGGTCTTAGCTACAGGAACATATGATAGTCCTACTTGGCTTGGGGTCAAGGGAGAGAACCTTTCCTATGTCCATCACCAGCTGTCTGCCCTAGAGGAAGCAGTGAAAAATAACACCATTGGCATCATGTCAGATCCAGTCTTGATTGTAGGTGCTGGTCTGACAGCTGCTGATGCGATTCTCTTTGCTCACCATTGCAATATTCCAGTAATCCATGTTTTCCGGAGAAAAGTCAGTGATCCGGGTCTTATTTTTAACCAGCTCCCCAAAATGATGTACCCTGAATACCACAAAGTTCATCAGATGATGAAAGAACAGTCAGCTGCTTGTGCAGGCCCCTATGAATGTTATGTTAGCCTTCCTGAACATCATGTGCTATCCTTTGGCAAGGACAAGAAATGTATTTTTCAAGATAAGAATGGCCACCAGAAAGTTTATAAAATTTCTATGGCTCTTGTTTTGACTGGCTCAAACCCCAACCTCTCCTTTCTGCCAAATAATGGCATTGACTTGGCAATGAACAGCAGCCAACCAGTCAATCCAAAGAGGAATCCCATAGATGTTGATCCATTCACGTATGAGTCCACCCAGGAGAAAGGACTTTATGCTCTAGGACCTTTGGCTGGAGATAACTTTGTACGTTTTGTACAAGGAGGCGCTCTGGCTGTTGCCAGCTCTCTGTTAAAGAAAGCAAACAAAAATCCCCCCTAACAAATAACATCCCTACGCTAACTGTGTCTGAATGGGTTACTGCTGTTCTCCTGAAGAAGCAACTCATGTGATTTGTACATCCTCAAATGTAAAGCCCACTCCTAGTATCCTCCAAGGTTCTGCAGAAAGTTACTAAGTTCTTGCTGAGTTATTTGAGAAAATTAAGTTACCAAATAGAGTGGGTTTCACACCTGGTAGTGCCTTCAACCCCTGGGGATTCAGCTCCTTGCATGCATAAAGGCTGCAGGGGCTTTGGATCTTGTGCCTGGAAAAGTAGAGGGCAAGACAGTGATTGCTTTTCTTTGGAACACCTTCCAGATTACTGACAATTGAATAGGGGAACAATCAATGTTTATTATTTCCAGACAGCAGGCTGACAACCCTGTGTGTGTCAGTGTCATACCATGTTTTTTCAATAAATGAAGTAAGCTGTTGTGGTTTTATTTGCTCCTGTGCCTTGGCTGTATGGTCTTATTAGACCAGAGATGACTGACAGATTCTTCAGGCACCTCTTTGGCATGTGAAGTGGTACTCTGCAAATCAAAACTGACATCAGATAGTCAAACTGTATTGTCTCACTGATGGCAGCAGCAAGCAACTGTAGTAACTTTTTAATCAAGAGATTCCTGTGATGATGTTTCTTCCTTCTTGAGAAGAAATGGTATTGATTTATAAACCCTTCATTTACCATCTTGCATCTTCTACATTCCAAATCCTAAAACTGCAATAGCCAAATTCTTGGCAGCTGCTGTCAATGACAGCAGAACTAAAGGGTGCTACTAGTCTGTCTTGTAACCTCCCAGGCACTGTATGGGGCTTCTGCTGCATGGTATTTCAGAAAGATGCAATTTTTTATATACTGTGTGAAATTCTAATGTGATTAAAAAAAAAATATTTGTGTAAAGGGGAAATTGGCACAGTCACTTTTTTTATAGTTTTATGCTGTATATAGCAAACTAGTTTTCTAAAAGATTTTTATTGGCAAAATATTTTTTTACAGGCTTTCAGTCAGCACTTTGAATGAGCTTGGGTAGGAGGGGATGGTGCCTTATGTTGCAAACAGCATTCTCAACAGACCAACAGGACCTTCATACCTCTCACAGGAAAAAAAAGTCTGTCTCAGAGCTAATCTTATTTGACATAAAGACAGACTTTGCTCCCTGTGCTGCACTGAAACTCACTGACATTATAGGATACTCCTGAGCCTCTGGAAAGCTCAGTGTGTGGGGACAGTGGTAGTTTGTAAATGAATCAGCCTCACATTGATGTGTGAGGAGCTTGTCTGTGGTGTTGCTGTATCATACTTGAGTAATTTTGCTACTGACTATTCTTGTATGAATTTTTTCAATAAAGAGATTCCAGACTTAGTCTCTGTGTGTTTTTCAGTTCTGATTTTGAATCTCTGACCCAGAGAAGATCTGATGAACTTTTCATCAGCTTCCTGGCAAGCACCATGGTGTGCCTCGTGCTTGCCAAGTCCTACATCTCTCAGCTCCCTAGGAAAGATGAACTGATATTCTTTTCACCCTGCCTTATGCTCCTCTTAGGAGGTTAGGTCCCAAGTAGTGTGCGATTGTGCTGTTCCTCTCCTGCACTTGGCCTTGTTAGAAGAAAAAAAAAATCAGTGTTCAATGTTCACCTTTCTAAAAACACCTAGGTCTCAAAATCCTGCATCAAAAACAGAGGGAAGCGCAAAAACTAAAGGGCATCTTAAAAAAATGAAGGAGCGTCAGAGTGGTTTGGGAATAAGGGCATAGGACTGGTGTCAAGTGAAATGCTGCTCTTATCATCCTTGAGGTCAAAGTGCTGATCATTCCTGTATTCCATATTGCATTATGCTGATCTCATTTGGCCTGTACTGGGGAGCTCCTAACCAGCACAGTGTCAGTGGGGCTTGGGTGGCTGTGTTTTAAATCTCAAGCTTTCTTGCTCAAGAGGGATGAGCTGGTTATAGGACTGGAAAGGGAAGTGGTTTTTCAGAACCAAAGCTTAGGAAATATCCTACATTCTGCCCTGGAGGAATATCAAAGCAGAGGATGTCAAGAGCAGAGATGGGGGCTTACTCAGCAAGTCCTCAGGGCAAGACTGTGCAGTGCCTTCAGTGTTCAAATCCATGTTGCCATTCTGTATCCAGGGAGGCAGATATGAATTATTGTTCCAAAACAATGATCTGTGAGAGTCAACAGATATCAGCTTTGTTACATGTATAATTCACCCCTGCATTACAACCTTGACCTACAGCATGTGATAGGACCGGAAAAAAGCCTCCTTGTGGAGTTGTGGATGCATGCATCTCATTCCGTCTGCGGAGATGCTAAATACTCTCCCCACTGTTTGCATCACTGCACATGAGAGCCAGTTGGGAGGTTACCTTGGCAAGTTACTGTCTATTTAAAATTGAAGACCACTGTACTTTATTTCTTTGTCTCCTGCAAGTCCTTTGGTGTGCTCTTGTGCTGCCCAAAGGGAACCTTCTGCAGCCATGGTGACCACAGTTGGTCAGTCTAGGAAGCCGCAAGCAACTTCCATGCTCTTCTAAATTCACATGGAACAGTTTGTTTTTTTCAATCAGACCTCTAGCAGCTGCTGCTAGGGGATGATGTTCATCACTCCACAAGGGCTCCATGTCAGGCACCTATTTTCTGTCCTTAAGGGCTCCTCAGCCTCCTTTGGTTTCTTCCCTGGACCAATCAGCCCCTATTTTGTGTTTTTGCAGAACAAGCTCCTGAGACCTGCTGGTGCTTGTCAAGAGCAGTGGGAAAATAATGAACCTATAATAGAAACAATGATTTGAAGTTTATCAACAAGACAAAAAAAAAAAAAAAAAAAATGTGGGTGAAAGAAAGACTTGTGGTATTTTGCTTTTATTGTGCTGGTGAGTCCTTGTAGTCAGGGCTGATGTGTTTTAAATAAACACACTTGTGGGTGCGGCAGAGCTGTCTGTGCAAGCCTAAACTCAGGCACCTTTGGTTATGCAATTACTGTACAAGCGTACTGCTTCTACTTTTCACTTTGGTGAAGGACTTCTGAGATGTCAGAGCATGTTCATTGTGAGCTTTTGCTTCTTAGAAGAAGGGTACCTTCTTAAAAAATCACATTTTTCACATATCATCTGGATTGAAATTTTTTCTGTAAAATAATCTTGGGAACCCCTTTGGCTGCTCTCTTTCTTTGGCCATACTTCTGTTTATGAGCACAGGACTAAATCCAGCTGCATCTTCACAGAATCACAGACTGGTTTGAGTTGGAAGGGACTTTAAAGCTCACCCAGTTCCAACCCCCTGCCACAGGCAGGGTCACCTTCCACTAGGCCAGGTTGCTCGGAGTCCCATTCAACCTGGTCTTGAACACTGCTGGGGATTGCGCAACCACAGCTTTTCAGGGCAACCTGTGCCAGGGCCTCACCACCCTCACGGGGAAGAACTTCTGCCTAATGTCTAATCTAAATCTCCTCTCTGTCAGTTTAAAGCCATTCTTACTCGTCAATGACCACTATTTACCAGGTCTAGAAAGCATTATGATATATTGCAAATCTGAAGACTGCCTAAGTCTCAGCTTTGTAAGGACCTTTAGGGAGCAGTCAGACTGTTGCAGACTGTGGTGGCTCGAACCAATCTGCTTTATTTGTGAAATACAGATATTTGTGGGCAGGCCAGCAGCCAGTGTGCCACTGCTAACTGACAGCTCCTGAGACCGTGCTAAACTGCTTGTAATTGAGGAGCACTTGAAGGGGTGGCTTCTAGCAGGAGGGATTTCAAGCTGGAACCAAGCCTGGAGACTCCAGGAAAAAAACATCTGAATTCCAGGTCTCTGAAGTAAGCTGTGAGGGTGGAAGCAAGGTCATGATTAGAGAGTCGCTAAGTGGAGAGCAAGAAAATGGAGTGCAAATTTAGTTGCTGCTGTTGGCTGGATCCTGCCTTCTGCCAGAGCCTGGAAAACTCTGTGGATCTGCTGTCCAAGAGTTTCCTTTGCTGCCACTAGGGACAAGCCCTGAAGGCCAGGACAAAACCTGGATCCTCTGCTGTGCGGCTTGAAGACAGAGAGATTCTGCTCTGCTGAGGGAAGGAAAAAATCTTACGGTATTTCTGCCTTTGGCAGCATAACTATGACTTTCTGCTCTATATGGGCACCCACATTACAAAAGTTGGCTCAGAGAGGCAGGACTTACTGATGCATTGATTTACAGGAGCCTGCCTGAGGAGAGGCAGAGCAAGCAGCTCCCATGAACTTTCTGTGAAGGAAGCAGCATGGATTTTGTTTTCCAGCCCAATTTTTGCTGGTTGCATTCATTCCTTGGAAGCACTGTTGACAGTTCAGCTTGATTTTATAGCTATGCTGCAGCAAGCTGGAATCAGGGGAAAGGAGGGGAATCCTGAGCCAGGCAGCACACATGCACAGGCAGTATGGCCCTGATCCACAACCAGCATCACTGCCAGCCGAGAAACCTGGTTTGGAAGGTGAAAGCACTATTTATCTAAGATATTTACCCGACAGCTGAATTTCCACATCTTGGTCTCACTGTAAGCGAAGGGTCTGGTGAAATAACTGCAGGAACCACCTTTTCCAGCTGGGACACAGCTGCAAATTGCTGCAGTCCCCAGGCCAAGCCAGGGTGTTTGATTACAGCCCAGCTATCTCTGGGGTAAACAGAGCTGGTCTGGCTGCAGCATTAGATCAGGGCCAGCGCAGAGGACTGGTTGCTTGGGGAAATATTGGCCAACTGCAAGCTGGAGAATGAGAAGGAGGTCCAACAGAGGTTGTGAGCATGTGAGGTTGTGAGCATGTAAGTTTGCTACTGATGACAAAGTGTGGTTTTGGGGATATTATATTGGGGGAGTCTCCAAATTCAAGTTGTGCCTTTATAGCCCACTGAACCTTTTGCCGGAGAGGCAAACTTGAGACAGAGGAAAAGCAATGGGCAGGATGAAGTAATTGCTTTAATGGCAAAGAAATAAATAGAAAATGAGGAGAGCTGGGAGTTTTTATGAGACCACAGACACTGTTTCAGGCCAAAAACATACATTCTTTTTGAGAGCCAGTCCAGAGAAGCAAACCTCATTTGCAACTTGGCATAAATACCCAAATTATACAGTATTACGGTAATTCCGAGTCAGCAGAGGTCTTGGAGGCATAGATAGCTTTCAGAGTGAATAAACTGGCCAACAGATCTTCCAACTGAAAAGGCCAGGGAACTTGTATGTCAGAAAAAAATTCCTTGGGGTTTTTCTGGGGTAATAATGGACTTTTCAGATTAAACATTAAGGTCTGGCAAAAACAAGCAAATGGCAAAGTGGTGAGATGCCTAATGTGGATGCCTCAGTGGCTACAGTGTCAGAAGCACCATGGGCTGTGCCAGATTCAGCCTGCCCCACAAGGCATCATGTTTGGAGACCAAAGCTGATAGAGGAGCTATAAGGCCTTGGCCAGGAGGAAATGGATACATATGATGGGCATCATGACATGGTTTTATTTCTCAAGCTCCAACAGCTGCTGCAAAAATGGTGAATGAACAATGAGTCAAGTTACACGAAGTTAATTTGGCAGTGTTGTTTCTAAGCAAATCTGAACTAATAGGAAATCTATGCCATGGAAATACCTTGTGCTATGCAGCTTAGTTTTCTTTTTCTTCTCCTTTTTTTTCAATGTGGTTGCTGGGGTGCCAGTGCTGTTTTATCCAACAGCAGCCTGGGAAAAGAAGCAGCAGCAGCAGATGCTGACATGTTGTGGCTCAGGGCTAGAAGGATTTCATAGCCCATGCTTTGCAGGTAGGACATTCTGTGGGCTTGCTCGCACAAGGGTGGAAGTGACAGCCCTGCCCAGGCATGGGTGGTGTCTGCATTGGCCTGGGGACTGTCAGAATGGGAGAGGTTCTGCAGGGTCTGATCCTGCATGTGTAGAATGCAAGGAAAGTGAAACTGAATATATGAGGTGCCCATGCCCCACCAGTTTTCCTGCAGCTGGCTGGGAAGCACCATGTCAGCATGACCCATCCTGGGTGCTGGGGTGGGAACACCAATTCCAAGTTCAGATGTTGCAATTGAAGATTTTCCTTGAGACCTTTCCAGTGCCTGCTTGCCAAACTCCGTTTCATGGGGGTTACCGGAGCAGCTTTCCTGTAAATGTTGCTCTTGTCATGGCAGCTGCTCAGGAAATTAAGGCAATTAATGACGATGAGATACACGAGCAGCAAGAGGGAAGGGTTGCATTTTGTATGAATGAATTACATGTGATTGGCATTGCTTGAAGTACCTGAAGTAACCTATTTGCAAAAATGTGTATCATCCCTCTCTTCTATGAAGTTTCAGCAAAAGAGATTTCTCAGGAGCGTTAATAACTGTATTATTAATAAGTATTAATTAGTAACTAAGATGGCTAAAGGCAGCATGTTAAAGAAGGCAGCACATTAAAGAAGGCGGCACACAACCTCTGTGAGATACTGACCTCATCAAATATGTAATAATAAGAAGGTTTTCTCCTCTCAAAACAAAACAAAAGCTTTAAAATCCTCTCTGGTTTACTCTTAAGGTGGAAGTAAGACCTTTGGAAATTTTTCATTAGGAACAGGCACCAACCAGTGCTCGACTGGGAATTTTTAGCGAAGCTTCAACACAGCACTCTGACATCATGGTGAGTGCTGTAACCTCTGGGATTTTAGGGTGATTCCTGGTTCCCTTTTTGGCTGGCACTTCTCAAGGCTGAGAAACAGCTCTAGATCTGTGTTCCACCAGAACTGATTTCTTCTCCTGTATGTTTCTGGTTTTAGTGAAGTGGTGTTTTAAGAAGCAGAAAAAAGTTCCCAGGCAATGTTGTGGAGGTACCTGTGCAGCAACCACATTTACCATTTTATAGTTAAGGTGACTGTCATCCTGAGGCTAATATAAATAAGTTCACATTCCTGAAAATATAAATATTTATATAAACATTTTTCAGAAGGTGGAGAAGCAGGTGTCTGAGAAAAATATGAAGTTACATAAAACAGTGTTATCTCTCTGATGCAACACTCCAAATGCCTTATCCACTGAGTAATCTGGATATGACATAACTGGGGAGCTGGCCGAGAGCCGGCCAAGTCAAATGTTCTCAGCCTGAAACAAAGGAAAGCAAGTCAAAGGGAGGTGGAATTGCCCGTTCCCAGGCTGCCTGTGTCCCCTGTGATCTTCCTCGCATTCTATTACATCTATTTGCAGCAAATTTTATATTTTTTCCCCTCTTCCTTTAAACGATGTAATGGATACCCTTCCATCCATGTGCTGGGGAATGGCTTGCTGCAGAGGAAGTGATGTGGCTCCACTGGATCAGATCCCTATTTACAAGCAGAGCATGTATTGCTTTCTCAGCTTTAGGTGAAGCAAATTACAGAGCTTTGAAAGAAATCCCACAGCTGAAACAATAAAGTCTCACTCTGGTGGAATATCATTAAGGGTGGATGAATCAGCTTTCCCCCTTTCCTCACATGAGCAGTCCCAATAGCTTTTGAACACTGCACTGATAAAGGAGGCAGAAATGCACAGGATAGAAGTGTTTATTCTGTTAAGGGCCAAATGCCTGAGCCCCAAATTCTCACTCTTTCTGAGGCTAGAAAGTCACAATGGCTCCTGCTTGGTGGAAGAACTAATACTAAACATTTTCCTTATGGACACACAATTTCCATGTTCTCTTGATTCCCCAATACTCAGATTTGTCAGGGTGATGTTTCATGAATTATTCAGTACTTTGAAGTTTATATTACATGGAAAAAGCTCAGCAAGCAGGAGGTTCCATTTAATCATACCTTGAAACTGCCACCTGTGTGTGTTGGTTTTTTCTTTTCCAACAGCTCTTACAATAACAACTTGGAATTACATTCTCAGTAAACAGGAAGGAAATCTGATTGCTGGCCAAGTTTGGCTTCAAAATCCTTACAGTCAGCTACAGATAGGCAGCCACCCCGTCTACAACAAGGATTGGACATGTCCTACTAATGGACAGTGACTAGTGATGGACAGTCATCACTCATCACTGGTTCAGCAAACAGAGATGGTCCAGGTTGGGGAGCTGAAGGAAAGTCTTTAACAGAGCAATAAAGATGTAAAAGGCTGAAAGAGGACAAGCCTGAAGAAAACGAACTATTTGAGGAAACTTTCTTGGATTTGAACTGGAGGATTTGAAAGTGGCAGCTGTGGCAGGGTGCTGGCACAACCAGCCGTTCAGCCACTGGTGGTTTTCTTTAGAGGCTCTGCTGGCACTGAAGCAGCAGCTAGCTGGGCCTGGGCTGCATTTTCTTGCTCTCCTTTAGATGAGAAATGCAGAATATTTGTGGAGAAAGAACAATGAGGTTATTCCAGGGAGCTGGGAAATAATATTGCTTGTATTAAAAGCAGGCATTTTCTAGGGATGCTTAACTACCCTTCATCAACACCACACAGCCCTTTCATGAAGTTGGTTCCTACTCTATTTTCAGTCTGGGAAAGACAGGCATTTTGCTGTGCTTCACTGTCACATAAGGTGGTATGTTCAAACAGGCCTTCGTGGGAGCCACAGGTACCTTTGTTTTTCTAGCTTTTCTCTCTATTTTTTTCTGTCATAAACTTAAATTACATCTAGAACTCCTTCAATGAAGGTCGCAGGCGAGCATCCTCATGCTGATTTAGGAAGTGCAGTATTGTATTTACTGCAGTCTGCTTGCCCTGCGTGGAACTGCCAAGCCCTGCTCTCTGACCAGCTTACCTCCTAGCATGACTGCAATGATTGGTGCTTATATCCTAGTAAATATTAATAGAAATCACTGTTTATTTGCTGAAGGAACGGCCCCAGATACAGCCTCCTGGCAGTATCTAATCTGGCTGTCAGAGCTGCAGGGTACTGCCCATACTTCTAGACATTTCGTGGTTGATACTGGGCCAGGCTATTACCCAAATGTATTGTATCATGAGATTGTTTTTTGAGGTTGGCATGTGAACCATCACCAGAGATCAAGCACTAGGAGCAAGTTGTTCAGGTGGAGGATGAATACATGATGGTGTTATATTGTCATAATTACAACCTCAAAAGTCATTGAGAAAGCCTCCTCTTGTCAGAGGGACTCACAAATGTATTAGCCAAAGCTTTTGTATTTTGCCTTAAAAATGGAGCATCCATCACTTTTCTGCAGTGTGCCAGGGCAAGTGAGCATTGCTGTGTGTAGGGGTCGGAGTAGGAGGCAGCTTTGCTGTCAAGGATGTCATGATTGACAGCACAGAGCTTGCCAGCATAACAGAATATAAGTAAGATCCATCAGCTGGGGAAGAGGATGGTTTAGTAAGCCAGCATCATCCATTTTCCAAATCCCGGATGTCTTCCTGGAGAGACTTTTCCCCAGCTGGTTCAGGACCATGATATGTGGCAAGTTGTAATTCTGACCAGATACTTCTGGCACCTACTGGTGATTTATCTACCTGATGTCTGAATTTCCTGGCAACAAGATTACTCCCAGAAATACACAGTTGGTGCAGCCATGCCAGTCCAGGGGCCCCTGCAGGTACCCAGGATCTTCTTACCAGGCTTTGTGCCCTCTCTCTGTCCTGCTCCATTTCTCCCTAAGCCAACAGCTCCTGTGTCCTCCAGCTTGCTGGCGCTTCAGGACTGAATCATGCCTGCTCCTCTCAGGATTAGTTGTGGGAGATTCACATCTCCTGCTGCACTCGAAGTTTGAATGTAACTTATATTTGCAATGGGCCATTAGGGTGTGCTCTAATGCTTCACTGCCTTAGAGAATACACAGTGACACAGGAGCGTTGCACTGAGAGGCTGTCTGCTGGAGGTGGAAAGATTCTCAAATCTGTAATGGGCTTCCGGAGGCACTTGCTGTAACCCTGGAGGCAGAGGTAACACTGTAAATCTGTGGTTCCAAGTGTAAACCTGGTCATGTGCAACCTTGCAAGCATTACTGCAAGGCACCAGATTTATTCTGGAGACAGCAGGTGAATGCATTGGAGGAATCCCTATAAAATTGACAGAAACAAAGGAAACCCAATCAAGAATCTGAAAGAACTCATGGTTGCAGCCCACAAGCATTGTTTTCTCTGCCAGGAAGAAAACCAGAGATTCAGATAGCTTACCTCATTGCAATTCAAGATTTCTGTATTTCTGCAGTCATGAACACAAGATTTTTCTGCTGTTTAATACAGCCACTCTCAGCAAAATTAATATAGCTGCTCTTGACAAATCTGAAGTGACACCTGAAGAATGCTGCTGGTAGATCTGTCAGGTGGGAGGCTTGCAACCAGGTACTCAACATCCCACCAAATGTTCATGTGCCAAAGGTCCAGCATGAAAAGCAGGCTTCTACCACACAAGAATTGGTACAAAGGAACCCAAGAAAGAAACTTCTCCTTTTGAGACAGAGCTTGCTGCAATGAATTTATACTATTTGGATATATAGCATGGTTTCATTTAATAGCTCTATTTCTGCCATTTTTAGAGGAAAACTCATATGGTAAATAACCAGCTGCATATTCCTGTCACTGTGTCTCACACTGCATTGTTTCCTACTGAAATATGTGGACCATTGGCTGCAGTCAGAAACTGAGAATGAATGTATCATTGGAAATACATTAAAATAGGTCTTTTGCCACTTAGTTTTATGGTTTGCTTTGAATCTTTTCACCTTGATCTTCCAGAAATTACAAAGTTGGAGTTGTGTGGAGTTATTCACTACCCCAGAGTCTTGCTAGCAGAAGTCGCTAAGTAGCAGACAGAGGAAGAACAGACCACGCCTGATATCTACTGCTTGTGCTGGAAGACTGGTGCTTGAGAGCCTGCCAAAGATGCTGCTCTCTGCTGGGCTGGGCGCTTTGCCTGCTGGCCTGGCAGCAGGAGAAGACAGGCAGGGCTTTGCCAGTGACGCTCAGGGTGTTTGCACAGGAATGACATTGAGATCTCCACAACGAAATTTTGGACATTGTATGATGTAATTATGTGGGTATGGACTGCACAGACATGTTTTCAAGCAGGTGATTAGCTATCTTGCCAATCCCAAATCACCAATCTGGACTTGCGTGGGGTGGTAAAGCTGTCAGGACACGTTTTGCTAGGAAACAGTTTCGAGCTTCTGAAGGTGTGATTCAGACCCCAATGAAGAGGATAAAACCTCTAGGCTGTGTGTGACTTGGGATGCAGTTGGTAGTGGGAAGGTCAGAGCTGGGACCTTTCATTCATGATCAGGAGGTGGTGGGTGGGATAGGGGAGACAGGGATGCCAGGTTGTGCCAGGGTGTCACACAGGGGCTTTGTGCAAGCAGGGAGGTAGCAAGCTAGCCGAAACAGTGATTTTCAGGGGGGCTCAAAGTTATTCATAAACTTGCACCAACTTTGGGAACAGCCATGGGGGTTTTTAAACGACCATGGAGAGAGGGGAAGACAACTCGAAAAATGTTGATGTAGTCAATTAAAACCTCTCTAAATCAATGTTTTACTTAGGAAGCACAAGCATGGTACGCTGCAACGTCTGGTTTGAAAACAGGTTTTTCACCCTTCCCGAGGGGTCCGTGTGCCCATCCCGCAGCATCACAGCTCCCTCTCCCGACTGCAAAGCCCACCAGCACCGGGAAGAAGCTCTGGCAGGCAGGTTCACTATTACAGAGCAAAGATCCTTTAAGCACGGAGGGATGCATCGCTACCTGTGAGGATGGGCTGGGTTAAGACATCCCAAATCTATCATCATCTCAGCCTCTCTGTTGAACTGTGTGACCCAGTGGGCCCTTTCCTATCTCCAGGTCTCATTTAAAGAAAATCTCTGTTTTACAGAGTGAGTGCCACTGCCTAAGGAGGGGTGGTGGCCAGGGGCATCTGTTGACAGCATGCTGATGTAATTTGCTTCTGACCTTGACTGCTTCCCCAGCTGCTATCCCATATCCTGAGGCTCTGCAGGGACATCAGCAGTACAGGTACTGTGAAAACATGCTCTGTGAATAAACCTATATACACCCATGTGTCAATCTGTATGCTCTGACCTCTTAGTCCCATGAGATGGTTTTGAAGACTTGATTGTTCATCTTCCTCAATAGTGGACAGCTTAGATTATCCTCCGAAATATGTTATTTCTGCTTGTACAAAGGCTTGACAGGCCCTGTTTATGTTACCTAAGCAGCTTTAAAAGCACCAACTTGGCTACAGATAGCTTCGACGGAAGTATGTCCTTTGAAAGCAAGATTATCTTATTGTGCTTCATGCTATGTGGTCAGCTCCATGCCAGATGCAGCATTCCATTGGGATGCTGGATCCGCGCCGGACTTTGTGGAGCTCACAGAACAAACGAGAAATAGAAGGGAGGGTGCTGTGTGTAGGTGAAGACACAAATCTCACTTGCTTATCAGCCATACTGTGTTACCTGCATTACTCCATGAGCTGTGTGGAATGTGTCAGAGTCTGGCTTGGGAAACAGCCCAAAGCTGACCAAACTGGACTTGTCGGAGCAGCTCTGTTTCAGGGAAGGGGCATGGGCTCTTGGGCCACTCCAGCTTGTGAGACAAAGCCCCAGATGTAACTGACAGCTGAAATGCATGTCAGAGCCTCCCAGCGACCCTCCCACCCTGACCCACTCTCTGGACTTCTGCTGGTGCTGGGCCCGTGGGGAATTTTGGTTGCTGCAAGGAAATGAACCACCAGGAAACAGCATTTTGCCGTATACCCTAGTGCCTCCTTGCAGCCTCAGCATCAGGCACTAGATGTCCTTGCATGCCATGCAGCTGGTGTGCAGCCCCGCTGGTGCCAAACAGGCTGAAGGCAGATTTCCATGAGGATGATGACCACAGGATGAAGGTGGCACTTTTCCAGCTCTGGCCTTTGGTGATGGAAGGGATTTCATGGGGAAAAAGCACTTTCTGTTCTGCTCATCTTCACACTTCCCTAGGGGTGCCAGGTCAGGAGCTGCCTCACTTGTGGGGCCATGAGATCTCCCAAGAGATCACCGCAAGGTCTCCTCCGTGTGTATCCCAGCACCAGCAGCTCAAAGTCACTTAGTGGTGGTCCCTTTAAATTGTTTCAAGGGCAGCCTTTTGTGGTGGGAAATTGATAGCTGCCTTGTGGGCATGTCAATGTCTCAGTGAAACCCATTAAGCCACACTAATTTGATCCCAAAGTGGCAAACATAGTGGCATTTTAAAATAGCTTCATAGTCAGGAAACCAAATATCATGCTCATAGAGTGATTTTGATGTGTGCCCAGTGATGAACAGGACTGGAGAAATGGAAGATTTTACTCAAACTCTTGGTGAATAATTACTAGAGCAGTGTAGGATACAAATAATTTCCTCACTTCTATCACTTTCAGGATGACAAATAAGGACAAATAAAATGCTGTAGGGAAAAATGAATGCGCCTGGTGCTTGGGCAGTAAGGAGCAGCCTTAAGTAAGCTACTAAACCTGTACATGAAAGGTTCACTCCTGGGAGTTGCAGTGAGTAGTATCCTTTGGGGAGTCCCTGACAGACCTCTCCTTGCTGCCATGCCAAGTGCTTACCTGAACCTCATCTACCACTTGTGCTTGTGGCAGTGATCCCTCTCCCCTAGGGACTTCACCTAGGAGCATTTCTGCCTGCAGAGGTAAATACACCAGCAATCCTTGGAGTTATGTGGAACTCTTGGTCTTGGGTGTCCCTAGGGTGGCCAAGGGCAAATTACAGCCACCAGGCAGCTGCTCAAGTAATCCTTGAGTGTCAGCACAGCATGCTAGGCTCCTCTTGTGTTTCCACATCCAATTCTCCCTCCGGAACCCCCAGAGCTGGTTTGGGGGGTGTTTGCACCCTCAGGCTCCAGCATGGTGCTTGAGTTTTGTGAAGCAAGCCTGGCTTGTAGGTTCGTCTTCTCTGGTCACAGGTTTTGTGCCAAAATCCCTCCTGTTCTGCAGTTCCAGCATCGCTTCGAGAACAGAGAGCAATGCTGCAGGTGAAGGGATACTCAGGCAAGATTTATGCCCTTCTGAATAACCTTCATATGTTCACAGCTGTAGCCATAGGCTGAATATATTAAGAATAAGAAAGTTTCTATTTTATTTCTCTAAATGAAGTAGCCCTTGGGCAGTTTTCAGACAGTGTCCTGGCTGTGCCCTGAGACCCTGTCCAGGCTCTCGCCAGAGGAGTTTTGCCATCATGCCTGTATGGGGTACCCCAGAGGGGGTCTCTCTTACATTGAAAGCTGTCAGATTTTACCCTCTGAGAAGTAATTAATGATATTTAGTGTGAATAGCAAATTGGGGAAATCTTTCCTCCCACAAATGTGGCCAGAGGTGGTATCTGCTGGGCAAAGGAGTAAATTACTTTAGAAATCAGTTACAAAGGGCATGAGCAATGGGAAAAGGCCAGTCCCTCCCTCCCCACTTTTGCTATGAAGAAGCTTGATAGTTCTAATTTCACTACATTTTCAGACACATTTTGTCCATTAAAATGGTGTAAATTAACACTTCAATGCTGCAATTGGGGAGGTCAGTTATCAAGACAGTAATTTATTTAGGTGCAGCAACTCAAATTATTTTTTTAATTGGTAGTCATGTCCACACAGGGAGGCTCACAAATCTGAAAGTCTACAGTTCCACGTTTTTGGGCTTTTTGCACTATTATATATGAACCCACATAGGGTGTACCATCCACATGAAAAAAAGGGTAATTTTGAAAACTCATCAGAAATGGAATAACTTATTCCAAAGGTTCTTAATAGTTGTGACCTAAATTCTGACCTATATTGCATGTTGAAGGGAAAAATATTTTGGTCTGCTGTATGTGAATGCTATTATAAGTAATAAAAACACAAGAAAAATGTTATCGTATCTCTTTCCTATAACTACACAATCACAAATTCTACCAAGTCAGTAACCTGTAATTGTAAGTGAGGGCACATGGAATTTAGTGCTCAATGCTCATTTTCTCAATTGTCCATACAATATAGATGGGTCATGTTCTCTTTAATACACAAACAAGCAAAACCACCAAAACAAAATCACCCTCTGTATTTACTTAGCAGCCATCAGTCAGAAGGGTTTTACCAGCTGTTTGCCTGTATCCCTGCATCTCAGAGCAACAACAGTGCAATATCCTTTGGTTGGTAAGGTTTCAACTAAACAGTGGTAGATTCCCTGAGGATGGCCATGCCTGGAGCTGGGAGCTGGTGTTCACAGGATGCCCAGAGCCCATGGACAGCCCCAAGCAGCAGATGTGCTGCTACTGAGAGCTTGGGAGAAGCTGCACAGTTCCCAGACCCTCTCTTATATGAGCTCTCTATGTCTTGGAAGGTATCTCCTACGATTTGGAGCTTTTTTGTTATTAGTTATCTGTTGGGTTTTTTTCTTATGGTGGTAATTCCTCATACTGCTCTGGAGAACCATCTCAGAGCTCTGGAGAAACTAGGGCATCTGAGGACTATGATCTCATGCTGCAGAAGTTTTATTTAATGGTGAGGTTAGTTCAGGTAATTTCATTTTACAATGATTCCTATCTACCTGTGGGTTGCCTTTAGGATTGTGACCAGGAATAACCTGATCTCACCCTGTGCCTGTTCTCTGTTTGTAGCAACTGGGTGCATTTTGGGGGGCTGAGTGATTCCTCAGAAAACCCCTTTTTGTTGCCTGCTTTCACACAGAACAATCCCGCCCCAGTGATTTCCCCATGGCTGCAGTGCTGGTCCTGGAGCAAGAAGGGATGTTTAGTGCAAGCAGAAGTGCTTTAAAAGACAGACTCTGCAAGTCCAGTTGGAAAAGGCTCTGGAGATAAAGTCAAAGTCTACATTTTGGCTTAAGGCAAGATGTAAGATCAATATGACACAAAAAAAGGGGCATTTGAAGCATCATACTTGCTTTAGCTCCTGCCCTGATTGCAGGGCCTGGAACAGAAACCCAGGATCCCAGTGACTGAGTTGGACTCGATGCTTTGTTAGTGGTGTGGGGGAGCTGTGCTCCTCAAACCATGAGCTCTGCACCCTCAACTTGCAGAGGGCAGGAGGTTGTATTTTAGGAGTCAACATGCATTGTTCATATATGTGATCTCCTTGGATCTTCTTAAGTTCAGACTGCTGCCACTCTTGGCAGTGTGGCTTTTTCAAGTTTGGCATATAAAGTCTTTATAAAATCACCTGATAATTACATGTTGCATTATACTAAACATAAATTAGTACAGGGACTAAAGCAGCATTTCAGTCTCCAGGCTGTGCAGGTGAGGTTGCTCTGCCTAATTTCTGTGTCTGTAATGGGGTTGCCATTTCTTCCTCCTGCCATTGAGGCATCATTGCCTGCATTGTTAGATTAACCCCAATCCCTTAGTCATTAGAAAATATTATTAGTTATGTTTGACATTTTGCACTGAGTGAGGCTGCAGGTCCTGCCTGTTGGAAGGTTTTAATTAGCTAAAGCTCCCTCTGGTGCACAGAGGAGCAGGGGGGAGAAAGCAGAATTCAAAGGGAAGATGAAAGTCCTGCCACACTGGGGTGCAGGTAGGACTTCTGCTATGCCTCAGCCCTTTCTTTCAGAGAAGCTCTTGGGTTCTTCAGGTGGCCTCTGAAATTACAGCACATGGTTGAGCTCCTGCTCCAACAGTCTTTCCAGAAGATACTGGAAAATAACTGGGTGTAGCACCTGAGTAAGCCCCCCTGTGAAAGTTAATAAAGCAAATCTCATCAATGATAGGGATAAACCATTGCTTTGTGCTGAGCACCATGTGCTCCAGGGAGGAAAAATGGTTGGGCCAGGATCAGACTTGAAACTGGAATGGCAATAGCCTTTTCTTGAGATCTTTGAGTTTCTGAACTTAGAGCTGGGGTGAGGGAGAATACATCTCTCCCAACTTTCAACAACCTTCCCTTCAAAAACTGAATCATTCATTTAGACTGTAGTGGTCTGGGACTCCTTGAGGCCAGTGCAGCAGTGGGGAAGCTCATTGCTAAATGTCAAGGAAGAGAAGGTGGAGCTGCACCTAATGCCTTCCCTCTGCATCTTGACTGTACTGGGGTCTAGCAGGGTTTGAGTTCCCTGCCTGCAAAGCAGCTTGGAAAGCAAAATGCCACTGAGTCAGCAGTGGAGACAAGGGGCTGTGCTGCCTGCTGAGCTCTGCTGCTGCTGGGCACCATATGGCCTGAGCAGTGAGTCCATCAAAACCTGTAATCAATGTTTGGGATGCACTTTCATTGGGATGCACTTTGGTACTTGCATTGGGATTGAGTGGAATTAACTGTGCTTTCTTTGTTGTGTCCTCTCTATTCTCCCCTATTTATTCTTATGCCCCTCATCACCTGCAATAGTCCTCCAGTATCTATAGGGACGCTGGGGAGGGACTCTTCATTAGGGACTGTAGTGAGACGACAAGGGGTAACGGGTTCAAACTTAAACAGAGGAAGTTTAGACTGGATATGGGGAAGAAATTCTTTACTGTGAGAGTGGTGATGCACTGGAATGGGTTGCCCAGGGAAGTTGTGAATGCTCCATCCCCAGCAATGTTCAAGTTTGGGCTGGACAGAGCCTTGGGTGATACGGTTTAGTGGGAGGTGTCCCTGCCCATGGCACAGGGGTTGGAACTAGGTGATATTCAGGTCCTTTCCAACCCTAACTATTCTATGATTCTATGAAAATGAGTATGTGTAAAGCTTTCAAGGCAACAAGTCCTGTTGTCTCCACCTTCAATGAAAGAGCAAAATGTGCGTTGAATGCCAGGGAGCTGCAGCCGAAGAGGCAGGCACATGTCCTACATCAAGCAAAACCCTACCATCTCTACTCGTCCATCACCTGTTTGGTTTTCTCTTCTGGCCCTGGTTGTGATGGCTGCTTGCTGGAGACCTGGACAGACCTGGACAGTGTTATAACCACCAGGCTGGCAAAGCCCCAGTGGATTGGCTGCAGTTGTGTTTATTTGCACATGAGAGACAGTGTCTTGTTTCCCTTGGCAAGAAGCAGGGGATAAGTTTTGGCACAGAGAGCCCAACCTGAGGGCTGTGTCTTTGCCGTCCCTCTTGGCTGTGGTGTGGGACCAGCCTGAGTACATGACTTGGAGGCTCCTGTGTTTATCACCTGGCTCAGATAAGTAAGAACTCTCTTTCACATTTTTTTTCTCAAAGAATGACTACAGCCTCATGGAAACTTGGGAATAACTCAGTCCCTAGTAACGCAGCTCAGGGTGAATAGTTAGCTTCTCTCTTACGTCTGAGTAGCTGAAACTTTTTGTTTTCTATCTACATCCATTTAGGAGGAAAAATGAGTATTTAAACGCAATCGAGCTGGTTTTGACAGTAACAAGAACTGGTTTTGACAAAAGCACAGAAATAGCCCCAGACTTCCAAGCCAAGTAATAAATCTTCATGTCACACAGAAAGGAAAATTCAAAGAACCTTATTTATAAACTTATTCAGTAAATAGTTTTAAATAATGATCATATAGTAACCCTAAACTGGGTGTGATTAATATAGCTTGAACCAGCCATTTAGTGGATTGATGTCCAAAGCAGAAAGCAGCATATGACTAATCTGAGGATTGTAAAAGTACGGAAGAGAGCAGTAATTCAGGCCAACAAGGGGTACAGGCTGCTTGGCACCAGCAGTCGGTGTGTAGGGATACAGCCCTCCTGAGCCTGCGGCAAGGATGATGTGTCTTGCTTTAGATTAAGTTTGCTGTGAGATGTAAGTGGAGATTGAGCGTTGGCTGGGTTGTACACCAGCGTGCCCTGAGTATTCCTGTAAACGAGCACAGAGATGTTAAAGTGCTCCAAACAGCTCCTGCAAGCCAATATCCTGAATTTCCTCCATTTTCCCCCATTGATTTTATATTGCTGGAGAAGAAGGAAACCCTGGAAGACAAGAGCCTGGTGAAAGAGGGACTCAGCCAACCGGTATTATCCTGGTTTATTTCTTTTAAATAGCTGAGGCTGCGGCTTTTAAATAGCTGGAGCACAGAGACCCAGCAATTTAAAAGCCTTTCATGAGCCTTCAGCCGTTATCCATATGTTCCAGCAGAGAGAACTGGACTCCCACTCACTTTTCTTTGAGCAGTAGCCGAGAGGAAAATGCGCATTCCCCTGCCTGTCACCTCAAACACAAGAATTTCACCCCAATTTACTGAACAAAGATTGGTAATGATTCGGAGAAAACTCCAGGAACAAACTCGCCAGCAAAGTTTTCCAGTTAACAAGCAGGTATTCTTTATTGTGGAGCAGGGAGGCACGGGGGATAGCTCCTCCTAAAGTGCGTCCCCGTATTGCCACCCACACAGGCCATCCTTAACATAGTCGCTAGGGCATACATGAGGATACACATGAATGACATCATTTTCCAGAAAGTTTCCCGCATACATACAAAATGTGATGGTGGTCTTTGAGAGTCATTTACTTCTTCCAACAAGCTTCCTCACCGCTGGCAGTCTTTGAAGCACCAGCTTAATTAGCATAACAAACATAGGAATCATCTTGTCCCTCTACTTATCAGGTAGCTTAACTGCTCCCATCTTGGACATTTGCTAGTCCGGGACACTCCCCAGTAGATGTTTACACCAACTTAATGGACTCATTAACATAGCAATCATCCTGCCCCTCCACCCATCAACCAGCTTAACTGTGCCCATCCCCAGGTCCTGTTTTTCTATTTTATTCTTCTTACACTTTTTGTATTAAAACTACCGTCAAGCACCCCCATTACAAAGCCATCAGACTTAACCTGACTTAACTGACTACATTTTGTGCTTTTGTGCCTCCTCCTTTCAGCAGTTTGAAGAAACGGCTGAATAATACCTTCAGGTTGGCTTTGCTAGGGGGTCTGGGCTCTGGTGCTTTAAAAAATTTATTGCTGTTTTTTCTTTTAAAGCAGTAACTGGTCAGGTCTTTGGGAATGATCACGCTCTTCCTCATCTGGAAATGAGGCATAAGGCTCCTGGGAAGTGTGTAAGGCTTGCATGGGGAGACTGGGCTTGCTGGCTCCTATATCAGAAATGTTCAAATCTGGGAATGTGACCCTTAGAGGCATGAAGTCCCCTAGAGCTCCCTGCAAGAGGGTCTTGCTGCCGTGGGTGACGGGAGAGGCCATTCAGAGCCTGTGGCCACTGCAGCACTCTGGGAATCCCCTGAGAGGGTCTGAGTCAGAGATCTCTGGTGCATTTCTGGGTATGAACTCAAACTAGGAGCATCTCCTCAAGTGTGCAAGGAGAGATGAAATGATTTAGTGCCTTTTTGGCCAAAAGACTCATTGGCCTCCTGCAAGTGTAGGTCTTGACCTGTGTACATGATCAAGGGAGTACCTCAAAGGAACATCCTCATAATATAAAATTACAGGGTTAGAAGTGTTTGTCCAGCTGAGCACTGTGGTTAGCTCTGTAGCCATGAATGCTGCAATATCCAGCTGGAATAGCTGGCTATTCGTTGTACAGAGGCTTTCTGGAGTAGGAGTAAGGGGCCAGGGTCGAGTTTGAATTACCAGCAAGAAATTTGTACTCTGCTCCGCTTGCAAAGAGCTGATAAAATCTTCTGTGGGGGTGAGGGAGGCTGCGAAGGGGAGAGGGCATACAATAGGAATACTCTTTTTGGATAGAAAATGCCTACAGGCATGCTTTGGGGTATGGGTACTCACCGGGACTACTCCGGGCGATCTACCCCACCCCAAAATTCCCTCCTTGCTCTTCGAGTCCGCCCCTGCCCGCTGGCCAGCGGTGGG
>JAOEHY010032131.1:40555-61863 GCA_025447955.1 Psilopsiagon aurifrons
GGAGGCAGTCCCCATCTCCGGCATGAGGCCGCGCTGAGCAATGTGCGAGCAGGCAGCACGGTACTGCCGGGCCGGCGTGCAGAGACTGCTGCGCAAGCCTCCGCCGGCGCTCCGTGGGCTGGACGGGATCCTGCGCTGGGTGGTGGCCAGGATGAGCGACAAGGGCGTCGCGGAGCTGGAGTTGCTCACCCCGGGAGCCGCAGCAGCGCAGAGGAAGGGCACCTCCGTCATCCTCGATGTGAGTGCGACCCGCGTCCCGCACCCCACGTCCCGCCCCGGCTCGGGAGAGGGGTTCTACCCCTGGTCCTGCACACCCCCGCCTGGCTGGGGACGAGTTGTACCCCAGGTTCTGCAACCCCCAGCCGGCTCAGCATAGGTGTGCAGCCCGTGTCCCACATTCCCCTGCCCAGGTCCCACTTCCAGCTCAAGATCTGTGGTATTTCCTGGGTTCTATATCCCGGGCTGTGCTTGGGTCCAGCATCTCCAAGACTGGAAAGAGGCTCTACCCCGGCTCCTGTAACTGCTTGTTTTGTTCCTTCACTCACTGCATGGGCACTTGGGGTGCACCGTGGCTCCTGCACCCTCGTTGCAGAATCTTGCACCCCCCTACCGGCTTGGCATCAGGGTTATTGCTCGGATCGTGCATCCCCGCCGGTTGAGGATGGGCAGCAGTTCAGGTCATCTATCTCCTGGGCGGGCTTGTGTGTAGGGATGCCCAGATCCAGCAGCTCCTTTCCAGATCCTGTGCCCCTCTCTGAGTGGCCATGGGGAGTGCAAGATCCACGTGTGTGGATCTTGCACCCCCTGTACTGGCTGAGCACATGGGATGCAGTCTGGGAGCTGCACTCCTTTGCCCCGAACACTGTCGACGACTGAGAATAAGGTGCATCCTGATTCTGCATATCCCGGACCGGCTGGGAATGGGGTTGCCATCTAGGATCCTGTAGCCCCTTTCCTGAGTCCTGCAACCCCGAAAGTGGCTGGGCACAATGGTGCAGCCCGGGTCCTGCATTTTGTTTTGACTGCCTGAGCACGGGGGTGCAGCCTGTATCCATTATCTCCTTGCCAGGATCCTGCACCCTTTGTACCAGGTGGGTATGGTGTGCACTCCAGGTCCCGCATTGCATGGATCAGCTGGGATGGAAATGAACTGTAGGTCCTTAATCCTGGTATTAGCTTGACTGGATGGGGATGCAGGACTCCAGGTCCTGCAGACTCCCCAGGCTTGTACCATGGGTTGCCTTCGGTTAGCTGGGCATAAGGGTGAACGAGGGTCCAGCATCCACTTCAGGTCCCGGACATCAGTCCCAGAAGGGCTGTAGCTGTGAGGGTCTGTGCAGTGGAAGCTGGGCAGCATGATCATGCGTGTGACTGCGCGGGACCCCCGGGGGTCCCTGGCCGAGGTTTGGGGGGCAGGCAGGGGCGTGCTTTGTGCCTCAGGTGCAGTATTTATAGACTTCCTGATTAGGAAACTAACTAGGCTGTTTGCACTTCAATGAATTGGGAGAAGGGGGTAGAATCAATCTGAGCGCAAACGGTGTAATTACAGTCTTTCTGCAGCGTTTAGTAATTAAACACAAAGATCCGCGGCTATGCTATCTCTTAGCTTTGAAAATAAAAATGTAGTCAATGCAAAAATAAACTACTGAGACACGGCTATAGTAAAGGGTAATTCACTCTCTCCTCCAGCCCCCTCAAGAGTCAGGCAGTAGTAGCACTTCCAGGCAAGCCTTTGCGTTTTCTGAATGGTTTGCTGAATCTTCTGCCACATCCTCGGTATGCGTCGGTGTGGGCTGGTGTTATGAACCTAAAATTCATTACATTTCAGGTCACTCCAGGGCTCATAGGTATTTTGTTTCCTGAATGAACCAACACGACTGTGTCTATTGAACTCTCAAAAGCAGCTTGAATATCAGAGCGCTTAAGGATGGTCCTGACCAATGAAATGGGCTGGCAAGTACGCAGCTGCAGGCTGTAGGAAGTGCTGTTTCACGGGGCAGCTGAAAGGGCAAATGCGACTAATACCTCTGTGTCTTTTAAGATAACTTATTTGGGTCTTCTGTTAGATTTTGCGGTCTTTTTCTTCTTCTTTTGCCTGCCCTGAAATTACTGAAGTTTTACAGCAATCTGGAATCTGGGCTTCAGAGCACAAATACAATTGGGAAGCAGCATTAAATTCATACAACAGGTTCCTGAATTAAGACTGCCTTTCCACTAAATGGTATCGTACCTTGCAATCATTAAATGGATTTATTTTTTTTTTCCTCACTTTCAGGTTTGAGCTGAGAAAACGAACCATGAACTTTCATAATGCCTTAACCAGTGGGAAATACAATGGAGCTGGGCATGCAACTCCTGATCCATTTTCCCTTTCACAGCGGGGCTGGGAGCCCTTTCTCACTTGTTGAAAGTAGAAATGGATGCTGGAAATGTAAAGTCTGAGGGTCTGGAATACTTTTTCCCTCCTCCCTTGGAATTTTCTTCTCTCCTTTTCTCTAGTTACAATAGGAACATCAACTGAAGCTGCGGCTTCACTGTAACAGGCTCTTCAAGTGCACTGTGAGACACACACATACACCCTTATTGAAGGTTTTAAACAGAGGAACAAGCAGTTAGGTTAATTTTTATTCATTATCAGGAACGCAACAAGCATCCCACTGAATCCTCAGAGGCGAGAATGTGTTTTCCAATTAACTTATTCACGTTCATGCATTACGTGGATGTCCAGGGGAAGCAGTGAATCCCAGCCATGCAGCAGTGCTACTCGGTGGGTGGGTGGGGATGAAGTAAATGACCTGTGAGATTTTATATTTAACTACAACGTTTGCATGAGTTGATGTGCTATGTAGGTAGTTCACTGGGGGCTGGGAAAAGAGGATTAAGCTTGGTTTTAATTATGAATTAGATGGCTCTGATGCTAGTGGCACCCTAGTAACATTTTCTTCCTCTTCTGTTCTTTCTTTTGACTCAGCCAGCCTCAATGTGCTTGTTCTGACTCCTCCATATTGTGAGGGTGGCTGGTGGGTCAGTACGAAGTTCCCTGTGCCCTTTCTGCAAAAGAAACAGAAATGTGTTGGTGTGGGGCAAAACTGAGGGTAGAGGAAGAACAAAATACAACAAGCTAGATACCTTTTGTCATCAACCTGGCAACTTGCACTTGGAGGATGAATCTAAGCTTTGGGCTGGTTTCAGTATTTTTCTTTCATTTTATCTGTGTCTTTTCAGTTACAGTTTGAAAAAGGTTAAATAATATTTACGAGTTCAGCTCAGAAAAAAAAAATACAAACCCTAAAATTATAGATTAACTAAACCCTGGTAACAAATTAACGAAGTAGATATTTAAGTCGTAAGCATTGCCTTAAATATGCAATGAGTGAAACTGACGGGGCAACTGATGCTCTTCAGTGGCGACAGCAGATCAAGTGGAAGTGATATGTCACTCTAGGATCCTGGAAAATGTCACTTTGCATTTATTGTCAGGCAAACTAGCGTAAGAGGCTAAGCATAGGTTCTGCACCCCTCCTGTGCTTACCCTCAGGTGTCTGCCCCTGTGTGTTTGCTTCGCAAGTCTGGATTGCACACAGCTGCTCCATCTGCAAGAGTAAATAGCTCAGGCTTGGCAGCACATGCAATCTGCTGTAGATAACTAGTGTCTATCCACAGCTAATTATGTAAGTAGTAACGCTATATCTTCTTTCACCTTCTGGACTGTTTGAAGATGCCCTGAGCTTTACTCTAAATCCACAAGGACAAAATCTCATTACTAAAAGGAAGCTGAAACTGTCATGCTGCTGCTAATGATGTGTGGTGATGGTGTCATTTCCAGTCCAGAACATATCCTCACACATCACAAGATTTATGAAAGGACTGTATTTTGGGTGTGCGGGTAAGCCTATATCAGATCATATTTGCTGAGTATGAGTGAGTCCTCACGCAGTACAGAACTGAAGCGGATGGTTCCCAAGGACTGAGAAATGTCTAGACAGGCATTGCTCTGACTCAGTGGGAGTACTTGAATGCTGACTTATGTACTTGCTCATGTCTTCCTGTCTTCGTGCCACTGTCAAAAACCTACACTGTTGACAGGAGTGTGAACTCCACTGCATGTTAAGACCTGGTCAGTCACAGTGGCTGCAGGCAGAGATGCCCCATCTGATTTACACCAGAGAGAGCCTGTTGGAAGCCCTCATTGACTCCTTGGCATCTAAAATATAAAGGTCAGCCCTGGGTATGAGTGAGCATCCCTGTGGCAGGACTGTGTACTCCAAGGCATGCTGGCATCCCTGTCCCCTCTTTAGCTTTGCCAATGGTGACTAAATGCATTGCTTTTCAGCGTTGTTTTAAATGTTCCTAAGAAAGCAGTGCTATTTATTTCAGGTCAGATGAAGCTTTTTGTCTGACCTGAACTGTCTTTTCTTGAAAACTAGTATTGACCCTTATCTGCCTCTTTCGTTCTTCAACAGGGTCAGAAAGATCATTCAAATCCAGCTCTCTTGCTAATGGCTGCTGTTGCACACTTGCTTACCTGCCAGATCTGATTTGCATTTCTTCAACCCCATGGGAATGAGGTGTTTAGATAGAAGATACGGAGAATTCGGCTTGTGCCAAGGGTGCATTTCCAAACGTAGATCCAAGAATTGTCAGATTTTTCCAACTGCTTTTTGAATAACACTATTTCCCCTGCAGCAAAGCTATTGCAGCCACAAAACCCCTTCTTTTCTGCTTTGATCTTTATCCATCTGTGGTTTTTTGTGTGTTGGTTGTTGGTTTGGGGTTTTTTAGATTGTTTTTAAGGTTTATTCCCTCCCAGTCTTGTAACCTTATTTACCTTCTCACTTCTCCAAGGGAATAGGGAAGGCTATCTTCCTCCTCCTTACTTACTCTTATGTGAAATCCATGGTTTGAAATCACCCCCTTGAGCCACGCCAGCAAGGCATGGCTGCAAAGCAGGGGCAGAGCAGGGCTGTGCTCTGTGAATTCAGGGATTGCTCACGGCAGGGTACATAATGGTACAGAAGAGTCCAGCCTTTCTCTTCTGCTTTTCAGGTCTTTGTGAGCCATTGAAAACGAGCTTTACCCAGGGACAATATTAATGGAAAAGTAACTTATAGTCCTGTGTAGGTGGCAACAGCAAGTGCAACTCTTGCCTGTCTCATGCAACTTTTATTTAGGTCAGCCAGGTGAAGCCTAAAGAGAGAGGTAAAAGTGGAAAGAGTGGCTAAGACATGGTGTTAACTGCCCTTCTCTTGGAGTGGGAAAAAGAGCCAGGAGACCGGGAGGTCTGTAGCAGCCTTGCTTTGTCAGGGAAGCTGCTCCAGAAAGGACAAGATTATTTGCACCCCAATAGCATATTTATGAAATATCCAAATCAAAACTTTCCACTTGCACAGGGAAATCTCTTTAGCCTGATGATGCCAAAAAATGTCATCCAAAGTTGAAAAGATTCAGGTCATTGCATTCTTGGATTATTACTGGAAAGAGCAACGTAGAGAGGCTGTAGAATACATTCCTACCAGTACCTCAAGCTAGAGAAATAAAGGCCATACCCGACACAAAACCTTATCTCAGCTCCATATGAGGTGTTGAGGCTTGTAGGGAGAACAGAAAGAAAGAACAAGAATGCAGTGACCTCATGAACAGATTAATTGGCGGTTTAGATATATCTGGATATCTGGATGCTTTCTCATCCATTAGGGTTTCCTCACCCAGGAGACTTAAGATTTAGTTTGTCCTCAATTCTGCACCAAGTTTATAATGGAAAACAAAATTCTAGCTCAGTTGCACTCTATTTTAAATCAAAATCATATTAACCTTCTGAAGGGACAATAAAGTCTACAAATCCTGTAATAAATCTTAGGCTCGTTAGTGGAGTGCTTGTGTGAATTTAATTAAATTCCCAAGAAAACCTCCATTAAGCAGCCTCTAGTGTTGCACATTCTCATCCAGGAGCTTTGAAGAGGCAGAATTGAATGTTTAAATTGAAAGCATTGGTTTTTTTTAAAGTTCATTGTTAACCACTAGTGTTTTGAATTGCTTATTTCTGCCAGCCAAACATCTATAGTAGACCTTTGAGAGTACAGCAAAAATGTGTATTTTAAAAGTAACTGGAAATCTTGACAGGTGTTCCTCACTTTAAATAAAGCAGTTTATAGTCATCTAAACACAGTAAACGGGATAAGTATGCTGCAGACAGCAAGCTACATGCCTGCATAAAGCCTATAAAACGACTTAATCTGACCCATATTGTGGGCATCCTGTGGGCTCATCATGCAACATAGCTTGTGCTTCAGAAGACTTGCTTAATAGGTTTAAAATGTGGCTCATGGGGGAGATGGTTGCCGTAGTACTTTTTGAACTAGATAATCTCTCATTTACCATCTGAAAGCCCTGATGGTTGGAGGACTGTGGGTGACGGAGCAGAAAGAGCATCCCTGGTCAGGCTGTGTGGTGCTGCCAGCTCCTGTTCCATGTTGGGGATGGTCCTTGTCTGGGGTGGAGGCATGGGAAGCCAATTGCTGCCGAGGACATAGCAGGAGAGGACGTTTCTCCATCAATATTTCATAGCCTCCACTCCTGATAACCTCCAGAGCTGCTGCTTTGGCTAAGTCTAAGCAAGTTCACTGCTGAGTGAGAATAGCAATGATGGAGTTACTTTAGGCCTGCAGAGAGTGACTGCAGGGATGACTGGCTTTGCTGTGTGTGCATTGGAGATGACACAGCATCCCTGCTTATATTCTCTTCTTCCGGGAGCTGGTTAGAGCATTACTGTCCATGAACTCCCTAGGAGCCTGGCACTGAGCTGCCATCGGGGGCTCGCCTTGCTGGGCCATAGGAGAAGTATGAGAGGCTGCATTTTCTCTTCCATCACCAGATCTTTCTCTTACTGAAAGCACATCATGTCCTTCCCACGGTGAAACAACTAATTCAAGACATGAACAGGGATCATCTTCAGGTGTGTGTGGGAGGGCACTCTTGTTTGCTGAGACAGAGCATGAATCTTGGGTCTTAACAGCAGCAGTGTTTCTGGCAGCATTACCAAGCTATCACAGAGTATATTATGCCTTCATCAGCCTCCTAATGGCTCATTCCAGTGCTCATACCTTGATGTACTGCCTGCCTGTGATGACGGATGTCTTTATCTTAAACTGCTTTCCCTCCAGGTGTCCTGTTTTGACTATTTTTGTGTGTGTGCAGATTTTAGGTGGTTCAATTAAGCTGGAAGAATAAATCCTGTTCGTTATTAATAAAAACTAAACAGCTTAGTCCTGTAGAATAAACCGCAGTAGGTAACACAGCTGATGTGATATTCCGTCAATATGCTTGTTTACAAATAATGATACTTTCTAGGTGTATCTGTGGGAGCTAAAGCCCTAAAAGGTTCACTTAGTGAAGATGGACATCAATATTTCCATTTCTTAACATTTTTATCTTTTTTCTCTATTTTTTCCTCTTGCTTCCACTGTTCACGACAAGGTTGGTGGCTTCACAGAGCAGAGCACTGCAGATTTTTCACACTTTAAGCTATGTTTTACTTATTGTTTTTCTGCTTCCCATTCTCCCTCTGCCATTCGTGCTTAGCAGTGTGGCAGTCTCCCACAGGACCTTAAAATAAACTTAGCTTCTGCATTGGACTTGATGTAATGTCTTTATTTCAAAGCAGTGGCAATAGTAATACAAGAATGTGGTGATGAAACAAATCCAGAAATAATCAGCATCTAGAAAGAAAAGTGCCTCATCTGGAGATGCTCATGGGGGTGTGAAGAGTAGGGGTGTCTAAGCCAGGAAAAAAAGAGTATTTTGTATTCTGGGCAGCGCATGTTGTGCATGGCTGACTGATGTGTGCCAAAGCCACAGGGTCTGCTGGGGTTCCTGCTTGTCTTGCCTAGCTTTATTCTTTCTTCCCATAGACAAGCTGTGACTGTCTGGCCCTTCAAATCCCATATTTAACCTCAGTGAAGTCCATAAGTATGGTAGGATTTCCCCCCAAAGCTTCTAATTAATCTCAAAAAATAAAGGTCAGTCCAAGAAGTAAGGAGTTTTGGAGCAGTTACGAGCTGTTAGAAACCTTGTAGGGTTTTTATGACTCTCTTGAAGCTAGCACTTGGTGACTCCCACCATTTAGGTCTGGCTTCACCAAAGGTTGTTTGCCTCTGCTGAAGTACACCAGAAAGTCCACCTTTGACTTTGCCCTGTGCAGCTAAGGAGGAACTTTGGGCAAAAGAATGATTATTACTCCTTAATTAAGCTATGTTCACTTAAATATCATATTCTGCAATTCAGTTTGCCTCTGGGATTCTTTTTTACTGCAGCAGTTTCTCTCAGGATATTTTTCTCTTCTTTTAAATCATTTTATGGCCCAGAAATAAGAGATTCCATTTTGGGGCTGACTGTGATCTGTTCTCTTGGTGCTTTTTTTCCCTCCGCAGGGAAATGTCTTTGTACAGTCAAAATCTCTGCTCTTGCTAAATTAATAAGGTCAGGACTGAAGAGACGATGACAACGTTTTCCTTTCCTACTCACTTTGAGCATGTAAATTTTTTGGTAATTTATGGCCAAACCTGTGCCAGTGCTTTTTTTGGCAGAAACCTGTAAGATTTCAACCTTTGTGCAAGCCTTTTGCTATTAATTGCATTGTCAGGGGTCCATTTCTAAAATGAGACTAGTCAAAGACATAGCAATTTTTTCTGCTGTTTTTCCCTTGCAAATTCAACCTTACTACACATTACTGCAATTCTTTTTTCTTCTGAAATGGCTGTGTGATTCCTCTCTGTGGGCTGCTCCTCCGCACTGTAGTTTTAAGTCTAAATATAATCTCTTTCCCACAGAGGAAATGTGCTTTTTTAAAAAGAAAGTTGTAAATAGTTTTAGAAGTGCAGAACTGTGAAACCTGCTTTAAGAGATATCATTGATACTAGAGAAATTGGCTGGGCGTGCTGCACAGCTGTTGTAATTTTTTGTAATGAGTGTTTTTCATGTGCTGGGTCCATGTTTTTGGCTTTCTTCTGCAAGGGATATGGGAAATGATGGATCTGCTTTAAGTGTTTTGTGTTTATTTTGCTAGCTAACCCATTTTCCACCAGTTATTCCAAAGGCAACTGTGTTGATACTCTACTCCAGCACTGGTTGTCCATCATGTGAGTCTTGGGCATGATGGGCTGAGCCTTGGTAAGGGTGAGCTCAGTAAAACACCTGAATTGACTGAAGGGACTGGAGTGTGTGGTCCTGCTCTGTGTGTGGGGTTGAACGTGGTCTCGGTGCTAAAGACTTCACCCTCTCAAAGTCAAACAACGTAGTAAAAATGTTTCTCTCTTTCAATTCTAGATTTTCAGAAGAGCTGACAAAAATGGTAAGTCTGTATATTCATTTTTCACACTTCTTGACTGAAGTTTTGTCAGTATTACCATTTTTCCTTATAGTGATCTCTAACTATTTAAATGTCTTTCAGCTTACTGGGCCTGATGCTGATAGGGTCTAAGCATCAGAAAATATTTCATTATTTCTTTGGCTGAGATATTCTTAGAGCAGATGTGTTACTAGTGTGCAAGTCAGCATGGCGAGATTCACTAGATTTGGGGCAATTTCACAAAAAAAGAGCATAAAAATAAATAACTAAATGGTAAGCGACGATCTACCTCTTGGAATAGCTTTGCAAAATGAACCTAATCTGTGAATATTAGTAGTTTGGTTCCTGAAGGACTGGATACATGCATTGAGGAGCAGCATGTATTGATTTGTGTTTTCAGTATGTGCCTGTAGAAGGCTGAATAACTTTGTTGAGTCTAGTCTTTTCCTTAGGTGGGGGGTAATGTGGAGGCTATATGATTTGGGATCCTGAGAGGAGTTGCTCCGCTGTGAGGTAACAGTCATGGGAAAAAGAGGCAATGGGTATAATCCCAGGATCTTTCTTCATCCTGAAAAGCAATTTAATTTTAGCTCCTAGCTAAAATCTCAAGAGCTAGTCTCTAGCTAGTTCTAGTTATAAAAGAAGAAAATTAAATATGTGTTAAAACTGTGTGTGTTTGCAGACAGACATGTGGGAGCAAAGGAGCACAAGGGGAGAGTTTGTTTTTCCCTGGAAGATTTCCAAGGGAAATACCTGATTTCTGCAAGAGCTGATAGATACATAGGATCACTGACCCTAGGAAAAGCAGTGAAAGCTGCTGTGAGTTGGCTGCCGTATAAGCAGTAAATGCCTTGTTAATGTGGGCATTTGATTCCAACAGCTGACACAGTTATAAGACACTGAAATTTGTTGCTTGGATGAGCTGAGCAGTTGTGCGATGGAAGGGGAATGCTGGCGATGGGGGCAGAACACTCTTAAGTGCTCCTTACAGAAGAAAATGAATTTCTGCCCTTGACACCCAGACTGTCATACTTCACAGCCTTCTGAGCACTTAATTGTTGCATAATTGGAGACCAGGAGGTTTTGTTTGATGAAATATTAGATGCTGCCCCTGCCTTCTGCTGGCTGGTGTGCCTGCCCCCATGGAGCTGCGTGCTGGGGTTGCCAGCTTGTAATGAAGTATTAACCTGCCACTTGCTCTCCATCAGATGGTGGGAGGGGTTAGAGTACAATTGTCAGTGTCTTTGCTGCTTGTAGACATTGGGCTAAAATCTGTGCTTAGCTATTCCTACCTCAGTTTGAAGTTGAAAATGCTACTCCAAGCTATGAACTGTGAAAATGTTCCTTGCTAAGCCCTGTTTAGCCTCCCTGCTGCCAGATCCTCCTTCTGATTTCCAGGCCAGCCACTGTGTACGGCATCTGAAATCAAAAGCAGTGACTTTTTTCTTTTCAATAACAAATGATACTCTGCTGAGCAAAGCTTGAAAAGATGCGCTGTAACATACTGGTCTTGATGTAGTTATTTTCAATAACTGCTTTTTGAGCTATGCCAAATGACTCTGTGCTTTTGTTTTTATTCCAATTAGGTTTAGAATAGCTGCAATGGGGCTGAGAATTGGACCTCAAAGTACAAAATGTTTGTCCTGGCTTTTGCTCCAATATTAAGGTTTATCTAGGATAGATGAGTAGAGCAGCTCAGAAGTTGACTTGAAGCTCTAGTATTCCCCACTCACTGCAGCAGGAAGGAAGGTGCTGCTGCCTGCCAGGAACAGGCAAACATGTCTTTCCACCCCAGTCTAGAGGGCAAAGCAGTCATTTTGGTGGTTTTACCACATCACAAGGTCGTGGGGGTTGGCGCAGCTCTCACCACAGGGGCAGCTCTCGGTGTATTTTGTAGGTGACAGTGACAGGACATGAATTTTTTTTGTGGGGTGGATGATTACTGGGAAACGATGAGCCTGTGGACCTGCTTGATCTGCTCTGGTGACAGGTCTCTGAGAAGACAGATGTACTTTTGGAAAGCAGGTGATGTTTACTGACCAATTCCCTTGCTGTTACTGAAACCCATCCAAACGTCCTGTTTTTGCAGCCCTGTAGTCTGTTACTAATGATGACCAAACATTCCTTCAGTGTTTTAGCATGAATAACAGGTAAAGTTCAAATAAGCTGCTTCTATCAGCAAGAGCAAATCTGTTGTTCTTACCTCTGCCCCTCACCCTTGGAAAAACCTCCCCAGCTCCTCCATTGTCACCTCCCTGAATGTTCCTCCCTTTGTAAAGCTTGAGCAAGTGATCCACACAGATAGCAAGCAGGACTGCTTTTCTGCAGGTGGACAGGAAGACCATGAGTGGCTCAGGCGCAGTATTTCACTTAAAAGCATTTTCTTATCCAGCTCATTCAGCCAGAGGGAGTCTGGTGTTGAGCAAAGAAGCCGAGATTAATATCTCAGAGCTGACCTTGAGGTGTCCACCAGCCACACTGGGTACCCAAACGCCTCTCCATGGAGCTGCTGTCCATGCAGATGTACCCTCCTGGGAGTCAGGTACCCCATAATATAATGCCTGTGGGGAGCATTGCTCATGAATGAGTGGTCTATTTGGCTGGACATGCTGTGCAGATATGAAAAGATGTTCACCCCTTTGAAGATATTCCCCTGGACGCTGTTTGAACATCTTTTTCTATTCAGAGCAACTGGAGTTCTTGATTAGGTCACAAAATGTTTAAATGCCATGTGTATTGACAGTGATGTATCTGCCACCCATTGGCTGTTAATGCATTGGGTGTAAAGGTGATGGGCTGACTAGTCAGAACACATAACCATTTTGGGGTGATATGAATAAGCCCTAACGCGGTGTCTGGCACTTAAATTGGTGGTTCATTGTCAAAGATGTTGCTGGGCAACAATTTGAACTGCTTAAGAGTGAGCGCTGTCACTGCCAAGGTGCAGAAGGTCTGCAACTAATTTTGCAGGGAGTGAGGAGACCTCCATTGCTTAATAGGCAAGAGAAGTGCCCCTCAGCTCTGGCTGGGCCAGGCTAGTGGCTCCAGTTTCTCTACTGAAATTTGTCCTGCTTATATCTAAGCCTGGATAGGCACTGCAGCAGGGCACAGCTGGTGCTGTTAATGACAACCAAATGGTCTATGAAGAAAGTTATCTCCATCTCTACTTCTACTCTCATTGCTTGCAATTCATGTGACCTACGACTGCATTGTTCGGATAACAGTGCAGTGCTGTCCATGGGACTAATGCTGCCAGGCAAACAGGATGCTGCCTTTTCCTTTTTCTGACCTGGGTGACAGGCTGTCACAAAGCAGTCTGCAGTTCAGTGGTAGCTCTATCCCCATGTTGGCTCCTGCAAGGTGAGGTAACCCAGCATGTGTCAATCTCAGCGTGGCTGCTTTCCAGTCCTACTGAGTAGGATTGTCTCCATGATTTTGGGGCTGTCTTCTGAAAGACTTTATGTCCTGCAATGGTTTTCCCTACATTTATCTAGATACTGCTTTTTTGTTGAGACAATATATGCCAGCTGTGATGGCCAGCTCCAGCCATTCATATTTGCTGATCTCTTTGAGTTTGCTACCTTTCATAATTAGCTCAGTATATTCCTCTGCAGCCTTTTTGGGTCACAGCTTCCCACAGCTGCCCCTCCAGTCCCCTGCAGCTCACAGCAACTGCTGCAGGAAACAGGCAGGAATATTTCCCTTGGTACAGCCTCCCTGCAAACTGTGGCCCAGATGTTTCCAGAGACAGAGGTAATATCTTTGTATTTAATACCACCAGGAACCTCTTTTTCACAGTTTTCTCTTTGACATCTTGGCCTTTAATTTATTGATTTGTTGAAATTCAGTCCCTTCATGGCTTTACCTCATGCAGCTCTGAGCAGTGGAAGCATCAGCCCGCTGCTTTCATGCTTTCCCATGGGTGGCCTGTGTGCTGTACAATGAAAATCCTACACTGTTAATTTTTTTTTGGAATACCAGGAAGGGGGGCTGAGCCCTGGGCAGGCTGCTGGGAACACAGGCTCACAGCTTCCCAAAATATTTTACTTTGTTAACACCCTTGTCCTGTCTTCACACGTGCAGAGGTTCTTGTCTGGCAGGGACTTTGCTTGTTTAATTGGCCAGCTGAGACGAGTCATTCTATGGCTCTGTGTGATGGTGGCATATGAGGGACAGACTTCCTAGGGAAGGGAGTGCTGGCAGCTTTACCCAGAACTGGCAGCTCTTGCTCTCCTTGGCTCTTACAGACCTGTGTATGAGCCCTACAGAAACAGAAGGGAGAAATCTGAATAAAACTTCAGCTCTTGCTGTCTAGTTTAATTAGAACATCTCACATAACTTCTGCCATGCAGAAATCAGGTGATGAAAGGGTCATGTAAGAGAGAGGAGAGCTTAAGGTATTGTCTTATTTAATGTCTAGCTTCCTACAGTCAAGAAGTCATAAATCAGCATCTTGATTTTAAAAAAATTGTTCTAGTTTTCCCTCCAGCCTGGTAAAAAAGGCACTTAAGGTGTTAAAGAAATGTGGCTGATTCTGACACAGTAACTATGGAGCATGATCACGTGAATTCTCTCTCATCCCCTTCCTTCTAAAGCTCCTCAGCATAAATTGTTAATTCATGTAAAACTGGATATTCTTGGTGCAAGATGCTATACATCATTATCCCTGCCATATTCAGGTACTTGCATTAAGGTGATTTGATTCAGTGCCTACATATTAAGACATTGCGAACGAAGCAGCCCTTGCTCTTTTAAAGATGTCCTGATCTCCTGGCCCAGAAAAATGAGATTCTCTCTCTGATGTAATATAAGTCCCCAACCTTTTCCCCCATTGATAGTATCAAGCAGCTGCATTTACAACTATCTATATGGTAAACTCAGCAAATGGTTTGGCTAGCACACCTTGAAATGGTGAGCACGTTGGAGATACCTGCATAAACTGCCAAACAGTCTGAAAAAAGGAAGAAGTGTAACCTTCTGACAGTGAATAATTCAACTAGCTTTAGTCATGCTTTGAATGGGCATGGCTGTTACTCATTCAAAATAATCTTTTTCTTCTGTCTAAGAGTGTTTTTCCTTTCTCTGCTAATAAATCCACCTACTGTCTTGTAACCCTCCCAGTCCCAGTAAACAACATTTTCTTTGATGTATGGTAGGCAACTGGAGTTATCTTGTTTTAGGCTGGTGAAGCAGAGCTGTCAATCATCTGAGTTATCTACTGTGTACTTAAATAATCTCATTAGAAAGCTGTTAATCAATTATAAGTTAAATAGCCCAGGATCCTCTTTGAAAGATTTAGACTGTATAATTTTGACAGAGCAGCCTAATTGCTAACGATTCACTGCAAAAATGTTGCTTCATGAAAAATGGAGTTTTATTATCTTGAAATTTTCAGTCACTGCTACCACTCAACTGCCATGTCTTGAGTGTAACTAACTGTGAAGTGCATACAGCTTTACCCTTGTTGTTCAGCTGAATGGTTTTTGCTGCAGTTACCAGACCTTGTTCACGGAAATGGACATTGGTCTGGCCTATCCATACGGCTGGCTTGATGGGTACTGGGGGTTAAGTGGTTTCCCCTGGATCTCTGTCCTGGAATAGGAGAGATGCAAAGGAAGATGTGCCAGAAAAAAACCCTTTGCATATGGTTATAAAGTGCCTAGAGAAAGTGGCAGGAGTAGCTGGCAGTGGTGCGGGATTTCAGCTGACAGTTACCAGGGAAGTTAGCATTGTGGTTTGGCCAACATGGCACCTTCCAATTGCTGATGTTCTTGTGGCCTCTGCACCAAGAACTGGCCCTAACTATTGTCCTTCTCCCTTGTATGTATCATGTCTAGAGAGGTGTGAATGCGAATGAAGCCATTCAACACATGCTGCTTTGGATAGCTTCTGCTGTTATCAAGTATTAAATCCAGTGAAATACGAACATGGACTAAACAAATTTCATTTATAAATTTAACATAGAGATCGGGAGTGCAAATGGTGAGAGGAAGTTTCAGTTTTCAGTTGATCTGGATGATCAGCTGAAAGCCTGTAGAAGGATGTAGCAGAGCTGGTGAATTAAAAAATGAAGAACGAATGCATGAAAGGGGTTGGAAAGGGCTTCTTGGTTAAGAGCCACCAAAAGCAATGGAGTTATACCCATTCCTATCCCAGTAGGGCTTGCCCTTTAAATAGCTGCACACAGATATCTGTTAGTCACTTAAGAGCTCATTAAAGGAGACTAATGCTGCTATTCATTGGAAGTAAAGGTTTGCATATCCCATCGTTGGAAGCCTTATAGCAAATTGCCCTACAAATGCTGGGGGCACATACAGAGCTGATGACAAATGGAGAACATAAATGTCTTTGGACATCAGCATCATAACAAACTGGCTGAGGAGCCTGGTTAGCTGGCAGTGGGCTTGTGCCCTTCTGAGCAGAGCAAGGTCTTCTTCTTATGTATAAACTATTGGCACTGCTCTGACTGATGGCTTTGTGGCCATAATGCCTTTGCCACCACTGTCCCTTAATCTATGGAGCTCACAAGCTTCAAAAGCTGGAAAAAGGAGAAAAATAAAACCAAGTAAACAAAAAGCCTCAGGCACATCTCACAACCCTAGCTTGATATGTTAAAGAACTGAGGCATGGCATAAATGCCACCTAAGAAGAAAGCAGTCTTGTTAATCACCAATGTGCAAATGATGAGGCTGGGGTTTGAGGTTTCTTCACGAATAAGTTTTCTTGCTTAAGAGATGGTTGTGGGAGAGCAGGGAAAACCTTGGGCCTTCAGCAAAGGGAAAGGGCTGAATGAGTCTTGGTGTGGTGGGTCTCCAAAAGAGTGGCGGATGAAGTGCCCAGCAATTTTCAGTCTTCCTAAGGGCTGTGTGTCTGTCCTCAGTGTCTCATTTGCAAGCAGAGACTGTTTCTCTGCTTTCAAGACTTCAAGGATCTGGGAAATTTGCAGGTTTTTTAATAGTCATAATTCTCAAAGCCTCACCCACCCTTTCCAGCCTCCATTTGGAGAAATTATTCTGATCACCTCTAATGAACCTAGAACAGGAAGAAATGGGTGTTTGTTATGGATGTGATTAGAGCTCAAATTCACAGCAACCGGATCTAGATCACTGTGCAAATGTTTCCTTTTCCTTGCTTCACTCCAAGAATGCCCCTCGCTGAGCTTGAGTCATTATTATGGAAACAGGGGCAAAAAAAGAGGTGAAAATGCATCTTCAGTTCTGGCAAGGAAAGAGGGCAAGATAAAACTGCCACTGGTGAGCAAATGGTCCAAATATCCCATTTTTAGTGTTCATTTTCAATGCTTTGCACTCCTCCTCTGCAAGTTAGAGGACATTTTTGAATCAGGAAATTGGGATTATGGTCTGAGCACAGCACTGCTAGCATGATGTATGCTAAACATCATGTACTGTTTGTTGGTTTCCTGCCTGTAGTTATGGCTGTACCTTAGTTTATTCTTTACTTTGAAAACCTAAGAGTCTGTCACTGTTCAGCTTGCTCATCCTACCTGGGCCCATCCTTCTTTTTTTTCTTGATGGCATCTGATTGCTGAGCAAAAACCTTCCATTCTGGAGTTGTTCTGAGTTTAGAAATATCAGGCAACCATTATTAATTACCTTGTCAATTTATTGAAACATTTTTAGAAAACTACTTGATTGCAATTTAGCATGGTAATTGTCCATAAGGTGGTTTAAGACTCCAAGTATTTTATTTCCCCAACTTTATTCATCAATTTATGCCCTTCTGGAAAATTCACTTGCACAGGACTTGAATGGTGGGTAGCAGCTGGGACTCCAATAATATTCCACCCAAGGCGTCAAGGAAGAAAAATGAAGACATTGTTAACTTTGGGTGTTCATCAGATGTTAAAAAGATGCGAAGGACCATGATACCTCCATCTCTATCTCCGTCATCTGTATCTATGTATCTCAGAATAAAAAAACCCCAAACACGCAATAAGCCTCCTGCTGCACATACAACTCTTCCTTCCACAGCTTTTCCACCCATTTTGGAATTACAGCTTTACTGTATGCTCTCAGGAGCCTTGCAGTCCTTGCTGAAATGGGCTACCACTCACCAAAACCACTTATCTTGCAGACCAAAGTAATTACTTTCTGCATGGCTACTCCTCCTCACACACAGGGAAAACCTTGAGCTATTCATAGCCCACTAGTGTGTCCAAATTTAATCATCAGCTGCAAGTTAAAATATTTTAACTCTTGTATAACAGCCGCCCACATATAAGTGGAAAAATGCAGTGATGAATCAGATTTTCTGAGTATGGATAAATATGGTAGGTTTTTCCATGCCCAGACGACCAGTCTAAATGTATTTCTCTTTTATAAATAAATAAAGATTTGCATTTAGATTTCATGTGACAATCAAAATGCACCTTGTAAAGCTCTGTAATAGCCTTTATTTACAAGGAGGAAGTTTGAATTTGTTTTTCAGCTATTGGGACTCCTGTGTCATCTCTTAGCTCTCTATTGTATATTCACTTATCTTTTCAAGTCCTTCCAAAAGTTCACAGTACATGGTTTTGAAGAGATTACATATATTTAAATGGGAACATGCAGTTCCCAAAATAATAAACAGGCCTACAACTTGATGATGAATTCTGAGATAATGTAGACATTTTCTGCAGGTGGTTGATGGCCATGCTTTATAGGCTGTCATTAGACGTGTCCAGTGCTTTTGTCCATCCTTTGACACTTTGAACTTAGGATTTGATTTCCATCATTGACTGGCTTGAAAAGGCATTCCTCAGCTGCTTGTGCCCTTTCAGGGCTGGTATTTCCTTTCAACAAGGATATGAAAGTATCTAGTGCACCTATGTGCAGCAGAAGGAAAGAGCTGAGAATATTTAAGGGCTTTTTTCTTCTCATGTCACTTTTTATTAGCAAATGAATATTAGAATCATAGAGTGGTTTTATACTTTAAGCTAGAGAAGGTTTGAGCTGGGCAAGGTTTGAATCCTGCCCACAAAATCTCCCATGAATTCAAGCCAATGTTGTGGCCAGTAGATGAGCTTTAATTTCCACAACAGAAATGCCTGTATCCCACATATTTCTGCACAGCATAAGTGTATGGCCCATCACTCTCTAAAGCTGTTGTTCCTGTCCTGTTCCTAAGGCTTCTCTCTGTTGAGAGAACAGGCTACCCAAATAGCAGGTATCATGAAAGCATTCATGGAAGGTAGGCAATGAAGTCACTATTGCTTTGAGTGTGACCTGCACATGGTGGTGTGCTGGCAACAGCACTGTGGGGTTATCCACAGATGGGAAAGTTGATCTATTAAAACAGAGTTCATGGCTTTCCAAGCAACTGGCTCGCTAATACTTCATTCGATATCTGGTAGCACAGGTTCCTGTCTGCTATTTTGCAGAATGCCCTTTCCTCATTACTGAAAGTACAGATTGTGGCAGTGTTGGTGGACATCACCAGTGTCCTCACCCTTATGCTGTAATATCTGCAGCTAGACTATCAAGACAGACTTAAAGAAAAAAATCAGCATCACTTAATATTAAGTCCTTCTTGAGGCATGCTTGCCAGCCCAGGGCACTTGCTGTCTTGTGACTGTAAAGCTGTTTACATGTTAGTCCATTCTGCAGCTGTGCTGGCATCTCCTGGCTGTCCTCTCTGCCCAGCACCCTTCCTTCTTCTGGCTGCCAAGCCTTTCTCCTCTCTCCCTCAGAAATTCAGCTGCTAAACAAAATTAAGCAAAACCCACTGTAAAAGTCAATAACTGCTATGACCTTAAAGGTTTCCTGGCATTTCTGCATTGATGATAAATGGATTTGAACCTCAAAGACAGTCAGATACTTAAATGCACTGTTTTTTCACACCTTCACACTTTCTTATTAGCCTGTACCTCAGCCTATCGAAAAATCAGTTGGTCATGCTGATCTAAGGGGTCATCTTCCTACAAGTGCTGTCTGGGCAGAAGTATCTGCCTTTGGGTCAACACTGATGTCTGTTTTCTGCTGCACTTTGCTCAGAGGGGTCAGACATAGACTAGATCAGGATAGAGCAGAGAGCTTTTGCATTGGAAACCATCTGTGAGTCTTCCTCATGCCTGGATTTCCACCCCATGCTATCAATCAAGCCTTCCTGCTGTCTGCATTTATCATTGTTAGAGATTCAGGGTGGTCTGAGACCTGTTTGCCTGTGAGCATTCTCCCGAGGTACATCACACCTTTTGCCCTCAGGAAATGTTGCTCTCTATGCTTAGCAAATGCTAATCTGACAGAGCAAAGACTATGTTTGGGCTCTGAATAAGGTTTGCATTGGAAAGGGGGGCAGCGTAGCTGTGCTTAGCTTTTAGGGTGGGTTTTATGTGTGTGATGGATCCTGAATGTTTCTATAAGCAATGCTCTTTTTCTGCCGTGTCTGTTCTCTTGCATGGCTCCTCCTTTCAGTTCCTTTAATACAGAGAGCTGAAAGCAAACAGCAGCATTGAAGTATCCCTGAGAGATGAAGGGAGGGGAGATCAAACAGAGGTTACTGCTTTAGCCTGGCAATTTAAGGATGAACATTTGATCTGGAGGGCAGTGTTTCCAAATACTCCTGCTCTCCTTTGAAGTGCACCAATTAAGGTTTGACATAGGATGTAACCTAAAGAAGACAGGGTTCATTATTTTCTTCCATCTGTGGGTTGGGAGATGTGGGTTTTCTTCTGCAAACCTCATTAGAGACTTCAGGTTGGACAGGAGTGAACGAGATATGCTATTGTAACAGATTAAATGGCCTCATTGCAGGTTGGGAAGGGATTGTGGTTTCCCAAGGAGACTGAAAGATTCTCATTTAGCCAAGAAGATTTTCAAAGACATTTCTTTCCAGAGTCAGAGTTGAGAGATTTAATTGGGGGCTGCATAGAAAATGCGTCTACATGGCATGATGACAGCCAGCAAAACGGCACTATGAAACATGCATGGAGCTATAACCTAATTGTGATTCTTAGCCAAAAACCATAAGCTTTACTGGTAGTGCCTTAAAAGTGGTGGTTCTTGCCCTGGCTTTTCTGGAACGTGGAAATTGCTGATGCTGTCATTTGACGTGGGGAGCTGCTGCTGTAGCTGTCCTGGAGGCCATTTCAGTTGAAATCTTATATTCATGTGTTTTTCTTACTGATGGGTCAGACTTTGTGAAATACTTTGCCATAATGCCAGGCTTCAGTTTCAGGAGAGGAGGGTGTCTACAGGACGGTCTTTTCTATGTGGAAAATGGCAACACAAGGCAAAGGGAAGCCTATAACTGCAAGCCAGGGCACCGATGGACACTGAGGGTTAAACACCTATGGTGCTTTTTGACCTGTCTCATTAATTTCTCATGTTGCTGTATCCAGGAAGCTTTTCAAATTAGATCCAATCAACATTCCCCCTGCTAAATTCTTCATGCGCTTTTTTTTGGCAGAGATGAAATTTTAAAGCGCTTGTAAAGGACTTCTGCAGCTGACTGCAGGCTCTGAGGACTCAGCTGATGTGTAGCAGTGACCATTGGACATGGTTTGGGCGCAGCAGCAAGCTCCTAGGGTGGACTTGTGCATTTCGACTGCTGTGAGTCCATCCCCACAAAGTGTGGGGCTCCATCTACCTTGTGTAGCTCTCTTCTCCAGCCGCCAATGTACTCCACCCTCACGCAGAACACCCAAAGATGTTGCTGCTTTCTTCTTGTATCAAAGCTAGGTGTAGTTTGAGTTTGAAAATCTTGATTGAATTCTTGTAATATATAGTTCTACTGCTAGATATAAGTATGAAAGATCTCAGCTGCTGTTTCCTTTTTTGTGCTATTGTCTCAGCTGGGTGATCAGCAAGCTTCAATTTTATTAGGCAGCATCTTACAATTTATAGGATTGTTAATTAGTTAATATATATTGCAGAACCTAAGCTCAGTATTGGTTATGCTTAAAAAGGTCAACCCCGCCTCAACTTCCCCAATCTATGATTACTTTGTTTCTTCTTGGGTGATG
>JAOEHY010032132.1:0-21435 GCA_025447955.1 Psilopsiagon aurifrons
TTACATTCTTTTGATTCTCCGCCCCATCCTTCCAGGAGCGGGGGGAGCAGGGGGTGGAGGAGGAAGGGGGAGGGGAGTGAGAGAGTGGCTGCGTGGTTCTGAGTTGCACCTGGGCTTAAACCGTGGCACTAACTTAGAATTTTTTCTCAGTATTTATGCAGTATCTGCTGCAGACTGTAATTTAGCCAGTTGATAATGACTTTGCCAGTGGATAAATAGCAGTGAATCAGAAGATTTGGTGGGTCTTTTTCCGGAGCATTACAGCAACAAAGAGCCATTTCCTTTCAGTTCAGCTCGAAAGAGTTGTTCATAAAATGGGCACTTGGTGGCATTTGTTACTTAAGCATTAGCTAGTGGGTTTTGGGGTTTGTTTCATCCCTCCCCCACCCACAACAAAGGAGGGTTTTACCATTCACAAAATGCTGCATTATCAGCCTTTGTGATTCCTTTCTGCCAAACCTGAACTTAGTATGGAAAATAACATATAGCCAGGCTTGGTTTATCTTATCTAGTGAGGCAAGAAATGCAGAGGCTTCAAATCATATGTGAATTCCCCAGCTCTTCTTCCCTCCAGTTAGAACAGTCTATAGGTAAAAAAACCCAACAATTAAAAAAGAAAAGAGCAAAACAAAAATCAAACCCAGTGAAACCAAACCCTTGTAAAGAACACTATGCTGTTGACATTCCTGCAGAAACCAAGAGGCAGAGTTTTGCTGGGTTTGAAGAGACACAGCTGAGATAACTAAAGCCAGTAAGCTGTAGGAGAGCTTGCTTGCTTTGTTGCTGATGGCAGCCTTGTTGGTGAGCTCTGTGTGAGCATTTGTGTAGCATGGGCATGTGGGAAACCTCGAGGAAATCTTCAAATGAAGGAGGTGGAAAAAGGAAAAAATAGCTGTGCCCACAGTGGCTGTTACAACAGAGGAAAAAAGAGTCAGCAAAAGTGGTCAGTAGGGAAACAAATATTTGTGTTGTCTACTTTTCACCAGCCCTTAGCCAGGACAGTGAGGAATGATCTTACAGTTTTCTAAAAAACTCCAAATGGCTGCATTTGAATAGGTACAGCAAAGTAATATTTTAGTCACCACAGTAGTTTTGAAATGTGGTCCAAATGTACTCAAAGCAGAAGAAAATAAAAAAAATAACCCAGCTGGAATTGCTTGGTTTTGTTTTCCTGAATTAGCTATCAGTTTTACATATTTTTCCCTCGCCTTCTGGTAGCCTGATTTGTGAATTTTTTAAATGCATCAGGCTGGCAAAAGTGCACTGTTTTGGTAATAGTCCTGCATTTCAGTGTTAATTTCAGGGCTCATTTCAGGAATCATGGCTCTAGCACACAGGAATCACATCTACCACAGTGCATGGCTGGACACACTTCTCTCTTATCTCCCCGCTCCATTCTGGAGCTAGGTGCTTCATTGGCTCCTCTGGGAAACTTCCTGAAGGGGCTATAGGAAAAAGGAAGTTGCCTGCTACGCTTTTCTTACTGTTGCATTTCTCGTTGCAGGGGTCTCTGTTTTATGGTTTAGGTTTTATGGCTAGAAAATTTGTGTGACTGCTGTTATACCCTCCCCTTGATTTGGCTTTTGAGGTCTTCAGACCTGGGTCCTACCTGCTACTAATGTCTTCCCTGGGCTGTGGTGCCATTCAGAATCTAGTATGTAGTAAAGAGAAAGAGAGTTTCATTGGGTTTTAATTACTTACATTCATTTTCAAGGTAGACTTTATGTATATAGGTTGTGATTGTGGAAATCTCTAAGTCTTAGGTATTTTTATAAATTTTAAAGCAAAGAGTTTAGGAAAAAAGAAAGAATCTTCTTGTGAAAGAAATGCTAACAAAGGTCTTTGGAGAGCCATTAACGGAAAAAAGAAACAGATAAAATGACTGGTTAGTGACAGAGATGTATGGCTGGTTTTAGATCAACAGTACAGTGCTCCTGAAAGGGGAGAAAGTAAACTGTTGTGACAGTCAGTTTGTTGGAATATAGAAGTGTACAAAGGTTAGACAAGGCATTTGGTAAAACTTTTATTTTAGTCCTTTGTACAGGAGGGAAGCTTCCACCTGTTGTCCCCTTTCAGATTCATGGTTTTGCTGGGTTAAAAATTAGTTGTTTGATGTGTTGTAATTGAACTCCTGAAAGAACTAAGATGTATGTTAATTATTAGAAAGGGTTATTATTTATTTCACAATCTGAGTGCACAAGTGCTCGAAGATGTACTCTTATCTGCAAATAATAGTTACTGTGATTAACAAGTAAGAAATTGCACAATCATTGCTTATTTTAATCTGAAGCTCTAATTCAAAAAAGTGGGACCCTTATTTATCTAACACTGATTAAAATGAATGTATGGAATGAAGATCATCATAAATTAATTCTATGTCTGACTGCTGAAAAGTCAAAAACCTGACTGTGGTGTATACGTTTAAACTCTGCCTATATAAATGTGAAATTTAATATTTCATGACTGTGGGTTTATGTTTAAGAAAAATTTAATACACACTGTGCATAAACACATTCATTGAAATATCAGGACTAATTGATCAAGGAGTGTCTCCCTGAAGCTACAGAATTGCCTATTGGCATATCTATGCAACAATCATTAGAGTAATACCTGAACGTCTCACAAGCATCGATATATTTATTTAGCTGGTGCATTACATAGTAGAGAAGAACTAATACGCCGATGTCACAGGCAGGTTAGCTAGCTTTTCTGAGGGTGTGGAATAATTTTTTGGTAGAGTGCAGACTAAAAGTTAAGCCTGAAATCCTGGAAAGATACTTAATCTTTTGGATCATTCTCCCATCCATGGCTCTTTTCAGTAAGAAAGAAACATTAAACATCTCTTAAGAAATAAAACCAAACCAAAACAACTGTAAAACCCAACAAACAAACAACATCTCATAAGCAGTAGAACAGAATTCATTTGACCAAATGCAGATGTATATATTGGTGCAAGTCAACCTAAACTCAATTTAAGATCAGTGGAGGAAAACAAGGAATTTCCTGGTTGTTACACATCTATTCTAATTTAAATATATAAATAAGACGTTGTAAGTTCTATCCTGTTGGACATCCTGCATGAATCTGGTGTAGATAGCAACTTTTATTGGGAGGACTGGTACCACGCATTCGAAGATCTAACTGAATCATGGCTAAAAAGCCTAGTAAAATTACAGTCAAGTTGTTTGTGGCATAAATATACAGTCTAGTGATCAAATATGACCTGTGATTATATTTTTGAGTTAATAATAGGTCAAGTGAAGATTCTAGTGCCAGTACTGTGCTCTTCAAGCCTTAGCTCTAACACCGACGTTTAGGTACAATCTATTGGTTTATGTACGACGTACTGACAGAATATCAATGTCTAACATAGAAATCATAATTTCCCTTATCACACAGCAATCTTGTAAAGAGTAATTATTTTTACAATGATCTGAAGATGAAAGCACTGTAGAGATGACATTATAAATGATGTGTGTCAAGTCTGGAGTTAATTAATTTCTAGTAATCCCAGATGACATGTCGATTGATAGTTTTAAAATCTCAAATACCGACTGGATGATAAGATTTGCTTCTCTTTCAGATCCCTCCCAACCCCTTCAAAATTAGCTCCTTTTTTCCAAATACCATGAGTTGGGAGATTTTGTTTCTGTTATTTCTCTCTCAAGCTTGCTATTTGTCTTCCAAATATTTACTCACTGTGTTCAGTACACTGGGCTAGGTAAATAAAAGATGATGGAGCTGGTGCAAACTTTAAAGTCAACTCCATATTTATTTTTAGATCAAACTCATCAAATGATAGAGTTCACAAAAATTCAGACTTATCTAATTTCTGTGTGAGTGTGCTGGTGTAAACATTTCAGGACAGTGCAACAATAAATTTTTTTTATGAGGAGAAAAATCCTCACCCTGCACTTGTCCATCAAATGGATGGTTGTTTTCAGTGGGGTTGTAAAGCGATGTTGTAGACATGGATCCTGCAGATGTCTATTCACTTGCACTTCTTTGGGTAAAAATACTCTCTAAATTCATATGTTAGAGTTATAAATATATTGAATTGGTGCTAATGTGCTTGACTTTTGGCAGATGAAGATCTTTATGTTTCTGTGTAAATCATCTTTAGACAATGAGTTAGCTCAATATACCAGCATATGCCTACAGAAAATGTGTTTAAACATCATTCACTGAAACCTTAAGTAGCAGACTTATTGACATATGAGCAAACTGTTCTCAGACAAGGGAAGCTGAAATCCCCTGTTATATCTACCGGCACTGATCACGAGGCTGCACAATTTCTACCTTCCACTGGAGGCTGACTGTCACTTTTTGGTTCCTGTTGGTAATGTTAGGGGGCTTCTGAACACAGTGGCTTGACAGAGATAAAGCTGCCTCAAGTCTATATCCTCACATGTAGCCAATACACAAGTGAAACAGGTACTGCCAATAGGCAGCACGGGACCCATGGGAGCCCCTTGGCACTGGTCAGGCTATTGGTGTTCATCTACCTGTCATTTTTTTCTCTATATATTTCATCCTTTACATGTGGAAACAGGTTAGGTTATCATGTAACCTGAGGTGTGAAACTGATATTTTTTGTTTATGACGAGCTAATGATGAATGCTGAGGAAAGATGATCCAGTACTCCTTTTACGCCAAAAGAAACTTTGTTTAAACCGATAGCGTAGAGATTTGTCAGGAACAAAGGTAACAACAAGCAGTTAGTTATGAAGACTAAAGACAGTAAGTTCCTCGGCAGTATGACAAATGGCAACTACTAATAAAAATTATTCATGTAAAGAATCTGTTGGAGAAGGTTGAAGGACAGGCATGCAGCTAAGATTATTTCAAAAGAGATCAAGAAAAACTGGGAACATTGAGACTTGAAAGTGAATTTCTTAAATACATGAAAGAAGCCGATGTATTTATCCTCTCTCTTTTTTGTTTTGGAGAGTTAATTTGTGTAAGAGTGGCAGAATATGCTGCTCACAATCAAATCTCTGTCAGCTGATATTGCAGTAGTAGATTGTTGGATGGTATGCAGACTCCAGACAATCCTGTTATACTGCTGTTTCACAACCAGAATTAAGAAGCAAATTGATCACTAGTTCTGATCAAAGGAGACTTTGAGGACCCCTTTTGCTTGATCAAGCTTTTGACGCTGCAAACTACAGGGCCTTAATTAACAATCTTTGCCATCTTTACTTCTCTGATGTAGTTCTTAAATGGTTTCAAAGCTGTTGTAATTCTCAGAAAAAAAAATAAGATAGTTACAGAAAATTATTAGTGAAATGGTAGGTCAGATGAGATGACTGTCACAGTGCCTGTTGCCTTAAGCCCATGAATCTGTCAAAAGACCATGGTATCCTGCTATCCCATTGCTGCAGAAAGCAGTGGTTTGGTCTTTTTACCATTTTCTGGATTCTGAATTAGTCTTCCAAGTTCTTTGGTTTTTTTATGTAGTGATTTCTTGCATGGTATAATACCATTTTCCGTAGTAAGTGAAAATGTCATTATCAGCTGGTAGAAAAGGCTTTTGCTCCACTGTTGCCAAGAAAATTTAATTTTTTCATTGGCTTTGCCTATTGTTTTGTGATGAACCCAACACTGAATTTAATGCAGAGTGTGAAACATGTTACACAGAGGCCTGTAAAGCCATGTTCCCCCTTTCAGCTACCTTGAACATAGCTGTAAGCCTGCTAAGATATCCTCCTGGCAGTGCAGCACTGTACGGGGACAGCAGCTGAAAGAGTGAAGGCTTTGTTAGCATGGGAATGGCTATTTCAGCGGTGATGTCTAAGGACACAGATGTACTGCTCCTTAGCTCCATCCCAGGGATTTTTGCACTGTAGTTTACTCCATGACACCCCTTAGGCCCTCAAGTTTCAATGTTGGCTGGATTTCTCTCAACGTAAAGGTAAATTGAGGTGACAGATTTACAGCCCGCACTTTGATCTAGCAGTCAGGCAGTGCCACCTGTGCTCTTGTTTAGTTAGGGGCTCACATGTGAGTATGTGTGTTTTCTATGTAGTGAGTTTGCATGAGAAAAGCATGTGTGGGTCTCAAAGTATCTAGAATTCTTCTGGTAGAAGCTAGACTTCTTTCACTCCACAAAGTGAGTTAAAGTATAAGATCATTTAATTTTTGGTCGCATTTGGAAACTTTTCTTCTGTTCCACCACTGGTGAGGGAGGGCCTGCTTCCAGTGTTTGTTCTGGGTTTATTTTCTAATTTCAGAGATCATGTTGGCGCTATCTCAAATAAGCACAGTAAATGAAGTACTATGGTGGAACTGCGGTCTAGCCAAGGGCAGGGGGTAGAAGACTAATATCTGAAAACGCATCAAACAGAAAAAAGGCAAATTAAATTGAGGAAGATTCCTTCTTTATGCTTTCCTAAGGTATTGTTATCTCTATATGCCTTCAAGATTTAGATAATGTATACTCAAGAAAGAAGTTTTTTCATAACTTAATTTTATTCTTTCTGCACTTGGGCGAAATATTCAAATCAGTCTACCCCTTAATGGATATGTGAACTTTCATGCAGAAAATGTCAGTTACTTACATACCTAAACCATACAAGACATTGCCCTAACAATTCTATCTTCAGAAAGGTTAGTGAGTGGGTTTTTTTGATAATGTGTGATTTATAGAGATAGGTTATTTGAAAGGTGGCGATGGAGAGGAAAATCCTGTGTAGATGGAGATCAAGATTTTTATTTTTTTTTAACTGAGTTTTTTTAGAAATTCAGAGTACTTCTTAAAGATGTTCTGTGAGTGACATGAGATAATTGTACAGCATCTGACCTATTAAAATAATTTGTTCCTGGTGGTAATAGGGACTTCTCTTCTAACTCTATTCAGTATAAACCATCTGTGTGGTAACTGGGTTATTCTTTCTTAGCTCTGCACATTTCATTTATTGTTTGTCTTTTTTTTTTTTTTTTGTCTATTACTGGAAGAATTTTATGTAAAACCATTTTAATCAATGCTGAAACTCATTTTCTTTTTAAAATTTTCCTACTCCCTGTTTCTCTCTGCTTCTCTATAATGTTATCAGCTTGTCTAAAAGAACCAACATGGAATTTTACAGAGTCCTCTTTTCACTCACCATTGATTATGCCATTTAACTTTGAAGTACGTCAGACTAGAAATTTCCATATTCAGGAGGTTAGATTGCAAAAACACTTCAAATAAGATTATCACAGTGCTCTGCAATTGTTACTAATAACTTAAGATATAAATTGTCATTGGTTTCTAAACTAGAAATATTTTTCTCCTATCTTTTTCTGTGAAAAATAGATGTTTTTTCCCATACCACTTAGACAAACCCATAGTGTAGGGTTGCATTTATCCATGCTACAATTTTACTTTGTAAATTCACCTTGTATATTTCATTTGACACATATACTTTTGGTGCTATGTTTTCTTTGAGATATGGCCAGTAAAGAAAGGGATTTTTCACCTCCAAGTTGAGGATTGCCGTACACCTGTGAAACCCCTTTAATTGAGTTGGACTAAGCTACATCAGATGGACTGGTATGGGTGTGCAGTGTGAAGGCAGCCAAGCTGTCAGTTCTGTCCTTTAATTAGAACTTCTAATATTTCATCCTTTACTTACCTGAAGTTGTGACCTGTCAAGCTGCCGAGAGGCTGCCCCTGCCTGATAGAGGTGCAGTTCTGAGCTGAGGACTGGTGCTTACTTATATCCAATTTGCACACAATCATTTGGAGTTTTTCTTGTTTTATTTCTTGTTGTGCTTGCTGTCTGCAAGAGCAGGAAATCACAGATTTGTTAATGTTAAAGGATATTTGGACTTGTTAAATAGCTAACCAAAAGCCAGACTCATCTCCTGACCCTAATCTTTCAGAAGTTGTGTCAAAGTCTCTAGCAGCTTTGCTCACCCTAAGACTTGATTTGTTAGTAAAGCTTTAGAGGCAAAAGAGTCAGCTGCATAGAAGACAGAGATGCAAATTAGGGTACAGTTACACAAGGTGGATTGAGCTGACTTAATGTCTTTCTGTGGCTGAATGGGGAATGTTGTCTTTTCTGTCATGTTTCTCCCTTTCCCAGCATCCTGTTCTTCCTTTCCTAGTCATGGAATCATAGGATGGTTTGGGTTGGAAGGGACCTTAAGGATCACCTAGTCCATTGCTCCCGGACACGTTCTACTAGACCAGCTTGCTCAAAGCCCCATCCAATCTGGCCTTGAAGACTTCCTAGGATGAGACATCCACAACTTCTCTGGGCAACCTCTTCCAGTGTCTCACCGCCATCATAGTAAAGCATTTCTTCCTAATAACTAATCTAAATTTAAACTCAGTTTAAAGTCATTACCACTTCTATCACTACATGCCTTTGTAAAGAAGACCCTCTCCAGCTTCTTGTTGGCCACCTACTGGAAGACTGTTATAATGTATCCCCTGAGCCTTCCTTCTCCAGGCTGAACATCCCCAACTCCCTCAGCATGTCTTCATAGGAGAGGTGCTCTAGCCCTTGGATGATCTTCGTGGCCCTCCTTTGGAATTCCTCAAGCAGGTCTACATCCCTCTTGTGTTGAGAGCCCCAGAGCTGAACGCACTATTGTAGATAGGGTCTCATGAGAGGGGAGTAGAGGGGGAGAATCACCTCCCTCGACCTGTTGGACATGCTCCTCTTGAGCCAACCCAGCATATGGTTGGCTTTCTGAGCTGCAAGCACACACTACAGGTCATGTTGAGCTTTTCGAAATAAAGATATGTAAAGATCGCCTAGTTCCAAACCCCCTGCCATGAACAGGGACAATTCTCACTGGTAGATCAGCTTGCTCAAAGTCCCATCCAACGTGGCCTTGAACACTTAGAGGGATGGAGCAGCCACAACTTCTCTGGGCAACCCGTTCTAGTGTTGCACCACCCTCAGAGTAAAGGATTTTCTCCCAATAGCTAATCTTTACCTACCCTCTTCCAGCTTAAAGCTATGCCCCTTGTCCTATCACTACTTGCTTTTACAAGAATTCCATTTCCAGCTTTCTCATGTCCAGACTGTCCTCCAAAAGGTGGCAGGTTAGAGAGTACAGGGGTAAGGAAGGCAGATGGCAGTTTATGTGAATTTTCTGTAAACTGCTTGGTGTGTCTGGGACTACTTCATGCCATGCTCTGCAGTTTCTTCTAGGGAGTGAGTATCATTAGAGACTTAATTACCCCATAAAAAGAGCCATTGAAATTGAGAGAGAAATACATATGACTAGTAGTTTTTCACATCTAGGATTTGCTATTAAGTATGTAAATAGCTTTCAACTTATATTTTGACAACTGGCTTCCCTCTAGGTGTTGATCAGAGCGTGCATACCCTGCAGCTGGAGCGCTGAACTAGAGCTACACTGCTGTTATTTGATACAGTTCACAGGGGATATTAAAATATTTCATATGCAAAGATGCTTGATCTCCAGCTCTGTATTCTGTGACACTGTCTTACTCTAGCCCAGTTTCTTGGTATTGACAAAACATGTTTATATGTTAAAGACTATCTGCGGAAGTCAAAAGTTTTTGTGTTGGTGGATCGCAACTGAGGTTTTTTTGTTTGGTTGGGGTTTTTTGGTTTGGTTTGGTTTGGTTTTACTTAAATAAAGTTGCATAAGCCATAAATCTACAAATCATGGAATGGACCTCTTCAGTTGTTTATCGGGGGGAGGATAACCCTCTTGGAAAGCAAGAATTAGAGACACGTGTTATAAAATCAACTGCCTCTTATCAGAATACATAAATGTGTTCATATGGAGAGCAAAATTATTGTTGATGAATAAAATAAATAAAAATTATGTTGTTGCTTTGAATTTTTAGGTTTTGGTAAGTACCCTGAAAAAAAAAGCCTAGTAAGAAGCAAAGGGAAAGTGGTGTTACTAAATTTTAATTTTGTCCAACTGAATAGAAATAGTGCAGATATAGTTAGCATCAAGTTTTAATTGTATCATTCTCCTTCTACTCTCTTTCTCTTGCCTTTTAATAATTTAATAAGCAGTTTTACAAAATTTGTACAAAATGATGTGTCTTTAAAGCAAATTTTGCAGTTTACAGTTTGTGATCTATGTACACATTATGCATTCTAGTTATTGTTTCCTGGTTGGTAAAACTCTAAGGGTTATGTCCCTTATTCCTGCATAACAATAATCATTACAAAGCCGTAATGACCGACTCCTTTTTTTCCCATTGTCCTCTCTCTAGAGCTACGTCTATAATGATCCTATCAGGTACTACATGATGCAAAAACCCAAAGGAAGAGCAAATCCTTTGTCCCATGCATCAACATCCCATTTACAGCATGCTGATAATCTCCATGGGAGAGCCTCCAACCCACATCAGCCAGACAAGTTCTTGCCAGAGTCAGAAATGGAGCTTGACCAAAAAAATCTGATGGCTGCGCTGCACACATACATCACTCAGAACTTGTCAGCACAAAGCAATGATAAAAGCTCTCACAGCAGGACTAAAGGCTCTCAGATTTATGCTGATAAATTCTACTCTTCACAAGTCAGTCCTTTTGATGGAACCTTTGCCAAAGGAAAAGCAGATGATCTTAAAATGAAGAAACTGATCCAGCCAAGACCTGCATCTGGAGTGCTGGGGCCAACCCCTGAGATGCTGAATCATAAATCTGCTTCCATGGGCAATCCAAAGGACCCTTTGAGTGTAGTGGATGGTAAAGTTGATATTTTCTTTTTTTAACTTATCTAAAGTTGCCCTTATGTTTACGAAGAATTTTTGAGGGAAGACAAAAAAAAAAAAAGTAAAACAAGACATTCTGATAGTTCTCCTACTATTGGGATATTTATATCTACCATAATACAGTAATAATTTTCACCAGTCTAACTACTCTTACCCTGCAAACAGCTACCCACATTCTTCAACCTACCTTCCATATGCATATGGAAATATATGGCACTCAGTAAGATGCAGCATTTATGTAACTTGTTATATTTTCTAGCATTCTGCCAGCAACACATGATTACGGGTATATCTTTGCTATCAAATCTGGTTTTATGCAGGCATCCCACACTATATGTAGGTAATGTAGAAATTCCTTGGGGTTTTTTTTCGGTTTCTCTGTATTTAACTAGAAATTCAAGGGCCATGTGTAAAATTCGAATTAGACATAGAAATTAGCATTGAGATAGATTCTGGTGCAGAACACAGATGGGCAGAGTTTGTGAGTTATGTGGTGGACCCAGAATAATAAAAGAAGGTGGGGTTACATCTAGTTTTAGCTGGACATTCTATAGCAAACAACACATTTGCTGGATTTTCATCTTTTTTTTTTGCTAATGCCTGATGTCTTTTGCATATGATAGTTTGATAAATATTAAGATGAAGTGTTACATCTCATGAGATGCAGTTATACCGTTTAAGTGCTGCTTTGTAAAACATGATGGGTCTTCACATTATGGATGGGGCTCACACTGAGTTTGGAAAATAACTCTTTTCCACTTTGTTTCTTTAAACTAATCTAGCTATTTACATTATTCCAGTAGCTCAGAATGCCTGATAATGAAAGAATGGATTCTCACCCATTGCCAAGCAGTTACATCTGTTACAGCATAGTCACTACTATCCCAATGGATTTTGGTGATATGTAAAAGGATTCCTTTGAAATTCTTCCATAGTTAATACCATCCATAATGTTTAATGTTCTTTTGTGTTTTGTCATTTTCTTGGGGAGTTCTTTGTTTGTTTGGTTTTGTGGGTTTTTTTTAAATTAAAAAAAAAATCACAGAACACACAGGAACGTCAAAGTTTCAGCAGAGGAAAGATAATGCTTGCAATCTAAAAGATAAACAGAAGTGAAAGCATTCTTGGTATGGTGCCCAGAGATAATAGGTTTCAAGGAACGAGCTATAATGTAAAATCAGATCCAGGTGGCACTGTGAGTCTCATGCACAGGTTAGACAGTTTTGTTGCTAGACTCAAAACAAACTAGACACATGCTGGTTTCATTATCCTCCAGCTGTTCCACTTCACCTTTCCTGGTAGGAACTAACCAGCGAAAAAAATGCTTAACACTTAGAGGGAATAGCATGTTTCACAATTCATTGGGTTGTGCTACTTTGACTTCAACATACGTAATGTGCCCTGTAGGAACTTCTTCCATTGCATTAGCTTTTAAATGTTGCATAGACATAAAATTACAAATTGTTTGAGTAAGAAATAGTATGGTTTCCTTTCTGGTTTTGAGCTTACTTAGTAGCCTCAAAAGGAAGTAGTGAGGACAGACCCCAGCATATTTGTTGTTCCAAATGCTATCCATTGAAATGATGATTTGGATTTGCCAGGCTGAGTGTGCCGTCTCTTTCTGCTTTTAATCTTTCTTCAGTCTCTCTGGTGCTTCAGGATTTTTATATGCTTGAGGATTGTTTCTCTCATGCACTCTCTAAACCGCAGAAATGTTGAAAGTCTGGAAAGCATGAGGTACAGTCACACAAGCTCAGTTCTCTGCAGACAAAGGAATGTGACTCGGAGAACAATCCAGAAGGCACTAAACAGATTAGCTCTGAGAATTGCTGCAAAACAGTGGCAGGTAAATTAGCTAACAAGGCACCCTAAGGGAGAATACAAGAGAAGGAAATGTAAAGCTATTTTTCTATCAGATTTAGAAACCATTACCTCTAAGAGTAGCATGATGTGCTTGGGTACTGCCTTTTTTAGTCACTGTGCAACACTGGAATCGTTAATCCATCTTCTGCACCAGCTGTATTTAGAATTTGGGTCAGTTTTAAGTGATTTGTTCCAGTCTACTCATTGTTGGTATATTAAATATTGCAGAATACATTTCTCCATTACCTTGGAAAGGTCACAAAATTAGTAATTCAGGTTGTTTTCCAAAAAATACTGAACTTCCATGTTTATAGTGCTACGATATTTTTCTGCATCCTCTGTCTTGCAAAGCTGTGGTCCTCAATCTGTGTGGTACTCAGCTATGGAATACAGCTAATAGATGGTCAATAGGGTGATATGGTAGGAGAAGACATACCACCCTGTGGAACTGCTAGCAAAGCTACTGCTGCCGTACCACTTGGCTGTCAGGCAAGCTGGCTTTGGCAGTTGTATCAATGGAGTATAGAACTTGATTTATATCCTGTGCAATAAAAAGCTGTTTTCCCTTGCTAAGCTGCTGTTATTACCTACTAGGGAATTCTACTGGTGAAGCTGGTATTGAAAAATGCATCATCTAAGATATATGTGCCTTTACTGTCATCATGGTTCCAAGCCAGCTGTGAAAAGCAACTTGCCTTCTTCAGTTTGGAAGCTGGAGCTGTGGGAGAAATCTGATTTGCAGTACAAGCCCTTTGGAACATGGCTGAGCATTGCTGATTCTATTTAGAAGGGGTCAGTGGGGGAGTATAAAGTGCAAGTGCATGTGCTGCTGAAGTCATGTGCCATTACAGTATCCATCTGCTGTTTGGTCTTTCTCCAACAATATTTTCTGATTTTAATAAATTCATTGCAATTTCCTTAAATTACCCAAAGGTGTTTGTAAATATCACACTGATATTTGCACTGATATCAGCCTTATCCAATAATATGAAAATAGTATAGAAACACGGACAAATGCCATAAAAAGAAGTGGAAACACCCATAATTAACATGGGCATATGTTAACATATCAGTAACCTCATGAAGTTAGCAAGACTGTTTATGTAGACCTCCATTTCACAAGGCTGTTAACAAACATTTTGCTAACAATTCCTCCTAGTATACTGAAAACATGATGTTTCTCATAGAATCATAGAATGGTTAAGGTTGGAAAGGTCCTTAAGATCATCTAGTTCCAACCTTCCTGCCATGGACAGGGATGCCTCACCCTAGATTATGTTGCCCAAGGCTCTGTCCAACCTGACCCTGAACGCTGCCAGGGCTGGAGCATTCACAGCCTGTTCCAGTGCCTCACCAGCCTCACAGTAAAGAACTTCCTCCTTGTATCTAACCCGAACTTCCCATGTTGAAGTTTAAACCCATTTCCCCTTTTCCTATCACTACAGTCCCTGATGAAGAAATTCTTTATGTGCACCACAGGAACTTTGTCCCCTTCAACAGCATGTAGAAGTTCTGACTGGGCTGAACAAGCCCTGTTGGCGGATCCTCTGGTGTTGACCAACCAGGTGGCCTTTGCTAAACGTGTGTCCCATTGTTTGAAATTCCCACCACCCATTGCTCTCAGTGTAGTTTTTAACAGCCCATTGTACCGTTTGATTTTCCCAGAGGCTGGTGCATGTTAGGGGATGTGATATACCCACTTAATGCCACGCTCTTTGGCCCAAATGTCTATAAGGCTGTTCTGGAAATGAGTCCCAATTGTCTGACTCAATTCTCTCCACAAAATCTGTTTCAAGGCCCAGGACAGTATTCCGGGCAGTGGTGTGGGGCAGAGCATATGTTTCCAGCCATCCAGTGGTTGCTTCCACCATGGTAAGCACATTGCTCTTGCCTTGGTGGGTTGGTGGGTTTGTCATATAGTCAATCTGCCAGGCCTCCCCATACTTGTACTTCAGCCATCATCCTCCATACCACAGGGGCTTTAATCACGTTTTCACATTCATGAACAACCTGGGTGATAGTGTCCATTGTTAAGTCCACCCCTTGATTACAAGCCCATCGGTATGTTGCACCTCTGCCCTGATGGCCTGAAGTATCATGGGTGCACTGGGCTAAAAATAATTCACCCTTGTGTTGCCAGTCTAAATTCATCTGAGCCACTTCAGTGTTAGCCAGTAAAGTAATGCCTAAGTTTTATTCACACTAACATAAGTATTTAGGAGATTGTTTGATGAACTTTGCCCAGGTGGCATTAGCAAGGGCAGTCATAGCTGCATCAGAGGAGCAGAAGGCACCTCTATAGGTTTGTTATAGAATGGATGCCCTGTGGCTATTCATTTTCTCATGTGATTCCATGCCCCGCTCCCTCTTTCCATTTTGTTTGAGATTGAGACTGCTTTGTTATTGACAGTGAACCTGTGTAAGTGGACTAGAAAGATACTTCTTGGCTGAGATAACAGGAACAGAGAAATGCTGGTTAGGAAAAAATGAAGCAGAATGGAAATGACGACTATATTGACTGCATGTTGTTGAGTAGCTCAGTGGTTGGTCTTGGCAGCTGGGTGTGAAATAACCAAAATAAACTAGATCTAATGCTGCTACATTAATAGCTCTTTAAATTATATACGTCCTGATATATAATTATCTTTTAAGATGTGTCTTCAAATATTGATGTCTTAGTTGAAAAGTTTTAATTTTGATTTGGAGCTGACATACTTTGTCTTTGCTGATTTTATTAGCTCTGATTCAATAACTTAGCATTTTCTGTTAGGTTATTGTCTGATAGTCCTATAAAACATAAGAGCAGATAAGATAGGCAAGCACGTGCAAGCGTTCTGTGGTAATCTGGCAATGCTGGCATTTCCAGCAGTTTAATTTACCACATTGCTCCTCTGAGTAACATCTTCTCCAAATGGCTATCTTCCAGGTAGCTGTTATACTTCTCAAAAGCATTTATTGAACTCAGTTTGATCAAGTCTAGTGAAAACTTTTATTGCTGTTTGGATCAGTTTGCTCTTATAGATTATGTTCACAAACAAAAACATTCGGTCATTATGTTTTTACTATATTATTAGATTCATAACAGGAGATGGATACAGTACAATGAAATGTGAAAATTAAAGTGTTCACAGTTTTCTGTGAAGCATTACTCAGTTTCTTTCAAACTTTAGTCCTAATTTTGCTGCCTCAAATGTCTGGCCCAGAGAGTTTGGCATAAATTGTAAAGTCAAATCTTTTATTCTAGTCAGTGAATACTTGCTTTCCTGTACAAAGCACTCTGTAATTTCAGTATGATACCATACTCTCTGTTGGCTGACACAGTTTAAAGCAGCATTATAAATTTAACCTATCTTTTTATTGATAGTTGCACTTAAGTGTGTTTATGCTTTTTTAAGTATTTTGAAAGTTCACAGCATATGACCTCAGCTCAATTTTATAATGAAATAAATAGAATTTTGTAATATCAATATGGTGGATTATGGAAAGATATATCTGTTTAGCCTGGAAAGGTCTTTAAAGAACCACCTTCCCAAGTGCCAAAACTGTCTTTGATACATGTAAACCTACTATTTAAGCTGCTTAAATTATCTTGGTTTATATTGGCTAATTAGTTTAGTTTGTGATTTATGGATCGAGTTGGAGGAAATTAATCTCTGCTTTGAGATGGCGTTGAGAGGCTGATGATCAGCTGCGGGCTCTAACCTCTGCAGCTAACACTCTGGAGTCCAAATATGCCAGACATGTCCAAGGTCTTAGCATCTTTTTCCCCAATGACAAATAGACCTGTATTCTTGTCTCCCTGCAAAATCACAGACGTTCTGCTGCATCTTCCTCAGAGCAGAAGTCTCTAACTACTTCTCCTTTCCTATTCTCTAGTTCTTCCTCCCTTCCTGTGAAAAGCAAACCTCCTCTTTAGCCCTATTTCCGGTAATGTTTTCCACTTTGCACACCTACTTTTTAATTCACTTTTGTGTAAGCCTGAAAGCTGACAACGTGCTTCCAAAATCTTTTCCACAGATAATGAAGAATATGTCAAACCACAAGGATTAACAGAGAGAATGTTACTATAAGAAATTAGGTTGGATGTTGCCTTCAAACTGCTTATATATAAATTAGTACATCCAACAGAGGTTTAAAAGCAGTACTTATCTTCCTTTTCTTACACAATACTACCTATGTGAAAGAGTTTCCTTGCTTGCATGCATATGCATTTGTATGCTAAATTCCTGTCAGCATGAAAAAGCAGAACAGAGGCATGATTAAAAATGGTTTGGGTATACTAGAGTAAGCCCTACATTTATTGTCTCATACTCCAGGGGACCTTAGCTGAGTTTTGCAGAATTATACAAAGTGAAGGATATATTTAATATACGCAGTCAGAAAAGTAACTTTCCTGAAGAGCTGTTGTGTACATCTTCTAACTCACCTTTAATATCCATTGTCCTTGAATTTCCTCGTCTTCAAAACTTTTCTCACATCAAGGTTGTTCTGTTGTTTTGATTTTTGGTGTGGTTTGGTGGTTTCTTTTGTTTGTTGGTTTGTTTGTTTGGTTGGTTTTTTTTTTCCTATTAGATATAAGTCCATTTGCTTTTTCTGTCCTGGAACGTCATCTTAACATTTCTTTCTTCAGTGTGACTGGTAAAACACTCATAGCTGACAAACCAAAACAGTAAAGTTTGCTTTTGACAAAATACATGTTTTCCAAGAGAAATCAATACAATTTAGAAGGTTTGTCCATTGCATACCTGTATATGTAATGCACATTTATCTGTATCCACCTCTAATTGAAGAGGAGCTTTTTGCTTGAAAGATTAAATGAAAGATTAAATATCTGAGTCTTTTTTCCCCTCAAAACTCTATATGGCTATTTACCTTGCAAAAAGCAAATCAACAAAGAAACCTGATCTCTAATAAACAGTAGTGCTGTTTGCACTTTTATTGTAGCTAAAAAATGTTAAGCTGCCTTAACACTTTTCTTCAGAATTTTGAGTCAGTTTTAGAATAGGAAAAAATGCTGCTCTTGTAAAGAAAAAGTGACAGTTTTATACCCCTTTCTTTAGGACAGCTTGCTGGGTTGAAGTGGCATACATTTGCCAGTGCCTGTCATGAATTCACCTTATAATAAACTCTAGCACCCTTTTATAATACCATGTTTTCTGTAAAGATGGCAGCATGTATGTGTGTGCACTCCTTTAGAAAACATATGTTCATCTTGAAAGAAAAGATATCTTTTAGGAAAAATGAAAGGTATTTACTGATACAAGCATGTATGCTTCATGTATGCAGCTAAATCTTATGTTTATGTTTTTTTGTGATCCAGAGACACTTATTAAAGATGTCTTGAAGGACCTAGAGAAACACCAAGTAAATGTGGAGAATCTCAGCTCAGCAGAACTGGATGAGATTGCTGATACTATTGCCAATGCAATTCAGAGTGTTGGCATCCAGGAAGAAACAGAAGAAAGTGCTGGAAAAACTAAAGAAAACAAAACAGAAGCACAAATGAGGACAGGAGATACTCAAGGAAGGCCAGAGGTTCAGGCTGGATTAATGGAAAGTAGTGTTAATATACCAGGTATTGATTCTAAGAGTTAAGTACAGCAAAAGATAGCTATCCTAATTTTCTTTTAGTATTTCATATTAGTGCTAGACTTTTTAAAATAAGCTTTAGAGAAGACTGGAAGTTTCTCTATTTCCCCCAAAATGCTGCAGAGTTTTAGCTTTGTTTTCTATTTATTGCAGATACTTTATTTATAAAAATGCATCTGTTTGTGAACCTTTGGTTGTCAGGCTTCACAAACAAAATAAATCTACACATGCACTTACATTGAAATACAAATTGATTTATGCTGTGTGGTCTTAATTTCCCTTTCTTGAAAACAAAATTTTTAAGCAAAATGGTAATGAAAAAATATTGTATTCCAAGAATGAAATACTTGGGGTAAAAATATGGTTTACAGATGGTCGTTCTTTAGTGTACCACAATTACTTGCAGTACAAAATCCTAGGTGTACATAGAAAACTGCTCATTCCTTTTCTTGCTTAGGGAAATAGAAGCGTTATTATGATTATTTGCTTCTGTCAGGACACACATTTTCCTGATGATGCAGATTCAGGAGCTGCAGTAATTGCCATTAAAAAGTCGATACCACAGTGGGACATAAGTTGCCACTTACCCATTCTATACTTTAGGAATCTTTTTGATATCTAGGACACCAAATACTACATATGCTATAAGTCATAAACAGTGATTTTTACTTGCTCTCTTTTCTTGGTGATAAAGTGAAATCTTTACTAGTTAGGAATATTCTGGTTATTTTAATTAGGAAGTTAGGAATATTCTGGTTATTTTAATTGCCTGTTCTTTTTTTAGATTAAAATGATCAGACTTGAGGGTTTGTCCTAAATCATATTGCAAAAGATGAATAAGACTCAGTTCATAAATCAAAGCCAGCATTATTTAACTGAAGTTAATGATGTGACTTTATTTCATCAGCTAACAGTAGTTAAGCTGCAACATGCTACTGGTAGATGATATCTATTAAAATAAGTTGTCTTATTCCACCAATATCAGTATGAGGGATGTATATGTTTCCTTTTTCTTGACTATAAATGTCCACTCAGATAGCTAGAGCTATCTTATTGTTTCTTTTTCTTAGATATTGATAAACTGATATGAAGACTGAACACTTAATTAGCAAAATAACACTATTACATTGGCTCTTGAAGTACTCAGTCTATTGATCTTGTATTAATTTGCTATCAAAGTGGGGTTAGAGCAACAATACTGAATTATGCAGTGCTCTTTACTCTCCCCTTTTGGCTTTGATGTCTTAATGTTTAAACTGCATGAAAAGGCCACCGCTACAAAGCAGCCTATACGCAGTGTTTGTTTCATATATAGTGCTTTCCTTTCATAACTATGTGTCTGTGCTTTTCATGTCCTACAGACAATGGGGTGCATGAAACCACTGCAAGAACTGATAAAGAGGTAGAGTACCAGTATTTTAACAAAATAAGTGTTCCATCTCAGAATGTCAGGTTAATATGCAGTGAAGGTTAAAAACATACTTCTGAAATACACCACCTGTTTTGTCTCTTCTGTGCATATAATTCAATACCTCAGCATTGGGTATTGAAGACATATGGTTATTGATGCACTTAGTGAGTATTTATTTAAATCTAAACCAACTTTTTTTTTTTTTTCTCAGTACAAAAAGGCAAAGACAAGTCCTGTTTTGCCTTTCTTTCATTGGTAAATGGGCAGAATTCATAACAGATCCCAAAGTTCAAAGAAATACGGGCTTTTCCTAGGTTTGTAGATTTTGAGTATTGAGGTGTTCATGAAAACATCCTTCTTTCACCTGTCCCTTGATTCTTAGTTTTGGGGAATGTAAGCACCCTTGCTCAGATAATCTCTCTAGTTTTCAGAAGCAAATAACTAAATGTACTCCTTCTGAGGGCATAGGTTTGTGGGAGGATTCAAGATTTCCTCTCCTTTCATGAGATCTGTTATTCTCCACTTTCACACTTTACTTCCAAATTGTTGAATATCAGAGGTATTTCTAAAGCTCCAGGCATTACATCTCATACTATAGGCGGTAACACCAAATTTGGGATTTTAATCCAGATTACTTTTGCAATATTCCTCATAAACTTTGAACCATATCCTATAGTTTTATGTCCAATATTCATCTGTTTTTGAGGAGTTTAACAAGTGACCATGTGACATGTATATTGAATAGACTCCACCATATCAATAAGAGTTTGAAAGATTGTATCCAAATTTAGTTCAGTATACCATTCCTGTGTTTAGTTTTTAAAATAATAATACTATTTTTAAATAATATTTACAGAATACTTCAAGACTAGTTGACTTTTTGAATGAGAATGCATTACCTGAAAATATACTGGATGATCTTACACCTGAAAAATCCACTAAGACAGAAACCAAGAAATCTGAAGACACTGGCTTTTCTTCCTCAGAAGAACTAAATGCTGGTGTGGAAGATGTTAAAAGTGAGACTTTCACAAGGGAACTGACAGCTGTAAAGAACAGTGAATCTGACTCTAAAGACCTGAATGAAACCCACTACTGGATTAAGGACTCTTTAATGCAGGATGGAAACACCCATGAAAAGCCTCAGAATAATATGGGACAAGGCTTACAACTTGAAGTTAAGTCTTCTGAGGAAAAAGAATATGGCTATATTGTGACTGTGAAAGAGTAAGTATAGCAGCCAATATGAATGGCATTTTTAACTGGAGAAAAGATACAATCATTGCACCTAATGAAATATGAATGCACAGGAGGAAAATGCCACAGGCCTGATTTTTAAGTACGTCTGAAACTGTTTGGAACCTGTTTTGATGGAACCAGTACTTTGATGAAAATACAAGAAAACAGTTCAATTTTCCCATAGTTGTCTCTCCTCCAATGCATGAGATATTTATTTTGTAGGTCTTTGCTCAGACCTCTATCTTCTCATGTTCCAGTGACCTTCCAATATGTCAGTTAAGTGTGCTTATGGTTAGGATGTGGGCTTTAAATATTTGACTTGAAAGTAGCCTAAATATCAATGCCTGAGTCACTGCTTAAAAAAAAATGGCACACAATAATAAAGCACAATATTTTCTCTCTGGTTTCATTTTGATCTGAAAATGCCACATATAGGAATCCAAACATCACATATGCAGCTAGTTGAGAAACAAAGACCTAATGATTTCAGGTTATGGCAGTAATTAATTTGACATTTAATACTATCTTTTCAAAAGACAGCTTTTTTCCCCTAGGGATACACAGTTTATTACAGGAGCACATAGGCGTTTAGACCAATGTGGTGGGTACTTTAGCATCCTTACCCTCTCCCCTC
>JAOEHY010032133.1:2212-22496 GCA_025447955.1 Psilopsiagon aurifrons
CCCTGGCAGAGCATGAGGCTCAGAAAGTCCTTGACCAGACCAAAATGTACTAAGCAGTAACTAAAACATTGGTGTTAATCAGCACTGTTCTCAGGCCACAAGTTAAAAACACAGTGCTGCACCAACTACCAAGAAGGAGAAAAATGACTGCTACTGCTGAACCCACGACAAGACTGAATATCCTTTACATACCTAAAATTATGCTTTTGGCCGGGCTCTCTAGTACCATAGTTTTCATGGTGCTGCATGGCTTGGCATCTGTTAAACACACAGAAAATCTTTTAGGCTCCATTCCATCGATGGTCTTCAAATTGTGTTAGCTTAGATGTGAGTGCTGTAAGCATGCTGTGAGTGCAACTTGTGAGGCTCCACATGAACTTCCAGTGATCCATTGGTTCAGACAGAGGATGTGGATGGGAGTTTCAGGGCACATATCCTTTCTCTGGGAAACATTCAGTAACTGTAAATTTGCATACTGCCTGGAGCTGCAGGCATTACCAGCTTTCCTTTTTAAAATTCATCTCAGTATGGAGTAATTAAGAAATTGGGAGAACAAGGGAGAAAATGTCATCGTGACTTAGTGGTTAGATTAGGTATGTGAAGTAGAGGAAACCTACTTCACAATTTCTACGCCAATTAGAATTTCTGTATTTTTATCAAATGAGTATTTGATATTAAGCATCTTGAAGTAAGGTTCCATTTTGTAAGGGCATTGTTCTTTCTCTGAAATGAGGGATTTGTTGTTTTTTTTTAAAGCCAAGTGTGGTCTGCCTCACTCTGAGATGGCTAAAGACTATGAATCCTAACTGGAAGGAGGGATCTTTTCAAATCTCAGGGTAAGTTGGCTAGTTCTTAACAGCTCTTCAATCTTTCCTCTTGTCTGTCTGTAGTTACTGCTGCTCTAATTGTTTCACAGTGTGTGTCCTCTTTCTAAGCATCTTGATCTTCTCACCCTTTTTTTTAATTCCAGAAGTCTAATTCAGGCTGTGGATTTTGCTACCTAACGAGGTGCTAGATCTCTGTAAATCTAGTTCTAAATCTTCAACTGTGTGTACTAATGTGTGTGCCCAGTGCTATTTAACTATTTTGAATTTGCTTTCTTATATGCGTATGCAGTTGTGGATGCCCGTAAAAGATTACATTAGAATGAGTAGTTTATGTGAGGGCTCTCATATTTATGTCTAGGGAATACAGGACAGAATTTGGATCCTGGCAGGTCTTACTTGGGAGTACTCAGTAAAGGGAACATGCTTGGTGTGTTCTGCCCATAAGGTAACTCTTTGTTCTGTTGCACAAAAGTCCCAGTGGCTTTACATTGTGCAGGATTTCCAAACATCAAGCAGCCACATTAAAGCTACCACCTGACTGTGCTGCCCACCATCTGGAAATTCCAGGCACACGGCCAGACTTTTATTTATTTATTTATTTATTTTGCCAGGACAAGATTTCTGTGTTGAAAAAAAGAGCTGTGGTTGGATGAACGTGGACTTATGGCAGCTTTACCTTAGATTATTGATCTCTGTGATGAAATACAAAATAAAGTGCCAGTCTTAAGTGTTCCTTGTTTTAAACAGAAGCCATTTTTCCATTTCATAATTCATGGGGTTTCTGTTGTCAAGATTAGATTCAGATGAAGAGAAGGTTATTAACCAGAGAAACTCATTCTGATACCGCTGCAAGTGGAACTAATTTAAGTACATGAAATGTTGATAGCTCTCAGATTTTTACATTTTATATACTATCAAGAATTGATTTTGGTTCCTCTAAATCCTGTCACATTGCCACAATTAATTACTGGTATTTTTGCCTTGCAATTGAAGTGATTACAAGCATGTAATTTAGCGTCAGGCAGCTTTTAGCCTAAACATAATTTAATATCCAGTGGTTTTTCTCCTCACCTCCCTCAAGCACCAGAAAACATCCAGCTTTCCAGACTCATCTTGTGAAGCCAATAGCCATGGTGTCAGCAGGCTGAAGCTCAAAAGGAAGTTCTGGAGTCTCAGTCCTTAGGCCACGGTTTTCTGCACTTTCTGGACTTGGTCTATTACAGTTTTTAACCAAGAAAGTGTTGAATACCATTTACCCAGGAGTGTTTCCATTCTAAGTGCAATCTCTATTTAAATGGGCCTTTGCTGTCTTCTCCTTTTTGTCTTGAGGCTAGAAAGACTTCAGTCAGTTTGTTCTGTTGGAAACTTCAGCTATGCAGCAGTCTGAAATGGCACAGCCCAAACTTTTATCTGGAGTACGATCACTAATGAGAAGGGAAAATGCATAATCTGTCTCTCTTCAAATATCTGTCACTGCAGAAAGCATTTATAGGTTTGCTTGTGATTCAATAGGTGATATATTTTCCCCAGAGTCAGCACGGAACCTCCTGTATGTTGTCAGGCAGTGCTTAACTGCCTTTTCTCGATGAGGCATAAAAATGAGACTTTGCCTTTAGAAACTTAATGAGTGCTGAAATTAATGTCGCTGGGACAACATCATGTCTTGCCTCCCTGGAGTGCAGCTCGAGGAGGATAGAAGGTATCTGAGATAGTATGCTGTCCCTATGCATGTATGGCAGCTATGGGGTCACGAAATTCACAAGCTCTAACAGTCCTTCACTTCTGCATAGTCTTCTCAAAGACTCTGTACTGTTCATAAAGCCTGCCAAGCTGTGAGATGACTCAGAGCAGGAGACTGATTTAGGTATTCCCAGAGGAATCTCTTCTTTTTTTCATTGATTACAGAAAGAATGTATGAATACAAGATTTCTGGATACTGCATAGAGAAGAGAGATGGCTTGTCTTATTAATAGCCAAAATGTATGAATTAAAACATTTTGCATTTATAATTCCCAGTGAATGTAATAGAATTGTTTATTTGTTAATATTGGATGTTCAGCCCTTACAAGTCCATCTGGCATGATAGGCAAAAAAGTAACTTTGCTACTAATGTTTTATATTTAATTACACCATATCTTAGAACTTTTTATAATGTACTGATCAGAATGTCTGAACCTTTGGCAGGTAAACATTTATTAAAATAGTGGCAGAATATCTTTCAAAAGAAAGTAGTGCACAATGCATAATCATGTTGCAAATTGTAGCAATAGAAAATATAGGCAATTTGTAAGATTAAAAGCTTCTGTAAGTGCAGAATATCAGAATAGGCTTTTTTCTTCTTACTGTAAAACTTCACTAGATGTCAGTGTGGAAAGTTTTTTTACTTAAATGCTATGTGAACTGTATGATGAAAAGTGTTCATTCCTTTAAGACATGCGGATTTGGGATGGCAGTTATTAGGATTTTGTAGTTGGGGAGTTCTCAATACATAATTTGTAGAAATGCAGTTTCAGATCAACAAAAGCAATTTTGGTAAGTTCACACTGAATTCTGATAATTGTTTCTGTTAAAAAAGGACATCAGAACATCAAAGCAGATTTCAGTGCTTACTGAAAGTTTGGAGGTTTGTATTATAAATAGAAACTAAATTTTAAAACATAATTAACAATTTTCAAGGTTAACAAACCAGCAGACTTTTTGGTTTGGCTTTATACTCTTGGTTATTTTGAGCCAGCAGAAATGTTAATGTATATTTTCTTGCTGTTGTTTTGTTTGGGCTTGTTTACATGAGGATACCAAGTATATTTTCACGTGGTTCAAGACAGGCCTTAGCATTAACTTACACTTTTAGAAAAGAAAAAAAAAATGCATAAACATTTAAGTAGTTAATGTTTGATTCAGGAAAGCCTTCCCAATCTGTACATGTGCTTGTGCATTCTTTTAACTGTGTTACGTGTTCATATGATATTTGAAGAATCAGAGTAGCTCTGTTCCTACATGAGAAGTTTGGTGGTTGTGATTTTTGGTGGTTTGGGTTTTTGTGGTGGGTTTTGTTGTTTTATTGAAGCTTCAGTGCCTTCACTGAAACTTTTAAGGTTTGGTCCCCTATGAGGTAGTTAGACTTTTCACTTTAAATGTGTTCCTGATACACCAAGCAAAAGATAGTGGTTTAGATATTGTATGGTGCCTTTGGTTGTGCTCTCTTGTTAAAGTGAGCTGCTGCCAAGATTAATTTACCAAGATTAGCCTAATTGAACAATCAGTGTGCAGGTATTTCTGCTGAAGCACCAGACTGAAGAGTTCACCCTCTCCAATCCTATTCTGTCTGCTAGTACAGCAATGAAAACATGAAAACAAGAGGAACACAGACTGCTTGCATGATGGCTTCAAATGCCAGTTTATGATTTCCATCTGGAAGTCACTTGCTTTTAACAGAAACTTAACTGACTTTTCTGTTTTTCAGAGTTACCACAGAAGGGCTAAGTTTGTTCTGTTAGGATGTGACTAAGGGAGTGACAAGGAAAAGCTTCAACTATATTTGCACTCATGTTCCAGCTTTAACTTGTATGGTAGATACATAGCCATTAAAAAGCAATATTTTAAAAATATGGTAAAGAATGTTGACTCTGCAGGAGTTGCATCTAAAAGGTGTATTTTGTGTTTATTGTTTCTAGCTGTTAAGTATCTTCCATTTAGAGGCAAAAGGTGGGGGTTTTTTGTTTGTATGGTTTGGTTTTTTTTAACCTAAATACTGGTCTCAAACTCACACTCTGTGTGAGTCCTTAGATAGATCTTTCAGCCGCATGGCCATTACTCCCAGAAAGTTGGTGCACATGAGACCGGTTAACCCTGTAATTTAGATACAGCAAATAATTACTTAGTAAATACTTGAGAACTCTTAACCAAGTTTCTTTTGTATTTGTATAGCTTTTATTCAGAGTAAAAGCTTTTGCTTTTGCCAAAAAAGATGACATGTTTCTGAATGCAGGAGTCCAACGTTTTTCATATTATCATACAGTAAAAGTTAGGGTTGGGAGTGACCTTAAAGATCATCCAGTTCCAACCCTCCTGCCATGGGCCAGGCGTGTTGGTCAAAGCCCCATCCAAACTGCCCTTGAACACTCCCAGGGATTAGAACTGGACTTCCCTCTTGCATGCATTGGTTAATGCTGTACTGATAGTAACTAAATAACATGCTGATGGGTTAACTGAAATATGTAGAAAATGCATTTGAAAATGTAGATGTCAGATACGTGTATTAACAGCAGACAAATTATAAAGAATTTTCAGAGGTTTATCCTCAAAGAGATCACATGGAAGTTAAATTCTGATAAAAGCAGTATTTCAGAACTTAAAGTCTTTTAGTCGATTTCATTAATTTTTCATGAATTGCACCTACACATTAAGGAGAAGAAAAGGAATTTTTTAAGTACTGCTTTATGTAACATTTCCTTTTTCTGCACTGATACCTTAAGGGTGTTTCATTTATGCCCTGTACTTCACGATGTTTAAGTGGCTGTAGCAGGACAGACATAGCATATTAAAGAGACTTTACAAAGGCACCTTGAGAAGTTGTATTTTAATGCTTTTGAAATAGGCAGCTTATTCCTCTTGCTGTTTTCTCTGTCAGGGTTTTGTGATTGCTGACTCTGCAAATTTGTCAACTCTTGTTCCAGCCTAAGAGTCACATTTTTTGTGACCAGCAGTCCACATTTTGGCCCACAGGAAGGAACGTGCTGTTGCCTTACTTTTCACCCCTTTCTGTGATGATAAATAAATGCATAAAATTCTCTCACCAACTTTTGTCTTTCTTGCATAGTTTACACTTACGGCTGGCATACTCCAGACATTTCACCTGGAAGGTCCTATACTCCTATACTTCTGTTTTTGGAAGAATGTAGAAAGGAGATCGGGAGACATTGAGCAGAATACTTAGCATGTTCCTCTCTTTGTACTGTTGGATTGCAGGAAAGAAAAGATGTAGCAAAGCCCAGGAATGCCAGCTTTGAGATCCTGTGTTGGAGAGCTCTGCCATTATGACTTTGAGGGAAGAGGTGTGGTTGGGTCTATACTTGGAACTGATTCGTCTTTATGCATGCAGCAAAATTTGCTTTTCCTTGCAGGGTCCTTTCAGAAGTACCAAGGGTCTTCCTGTTGGTTCCAGACTTGTGGATTGGTTTGTCTATTGAAATACTTTATACTGGAAGGAACGATTTTTGCACTGAATTTTACTGTGAAATGAAATTAATGCTAGCTTACTCAGAGCTGAGGTTTAAGGCTCTGATTCGTGTTTTATAAATCAAATAAATCAAAATTGTGCACCTGCAAATCAAGCTGGATGCAAAAGCATACAAATTGTTGATTAAATGCCTGAATACTTTCTTCTCAGAACTGAAAGGTATAAAAGTTCTGTTAGTTTTGATGACCTTAGATATGAGAAATCTAGAAATGCTGAAGTGCTTGCTGAAGTATGGGATCATCATACTGGCTTTTTTTATGCAATTAGCTTAATTGCATTTTCTATCGCATTGTCATGTGAAAATGTATGGTCCAGGGTTTGGGATTATAGGTCTTTTTTTGTTTTGGTCCATCTGGAAGCAAGTAAAAGATTTGGATTTTAGGAGATGACTGGTGCACTGTGTACTGTAACTCTGGGAACTGCTGCTATAGTAAGATTTTGTATTGCTCCTTTGGAAATGTCTGCATTGTTTTATGTCAGAGACTGGATTGATTTTTTTGTTTGTTTAACTGTTTGTATTCTGTGCAGGTATTAGGAAACAAAGGACACAAAGTCAGGTTTTGTGCATAGTCTCAGCTGTCTCCCCTGTGTTAAGAAGTATTCCTATCCAAGTATATAAGCAGTTTAGGATCATAGAATGGTCTGGGTTGGAAGGAGCCTTAAAGCTTATCCAGTTCCAAACCCCCTGCCACAGGCAGGGACACATTCCACTAGACCAAGTTGCTCCAAGCCCTGACAAGCTGGCCTTGAACACTACCAGGGATGTGGCAGCCACAGCTTCTCTGGGCAACCTGTGCCAGGGCCTCTCCACCCTCATAGTGAAGAATGTAGCGTTAGCTGGGTGTTTTTAATGTATTAGATGTTATAAATAACATAGTTAAAGGATCTTGTAAATGAAGTTGTACAACTTGGTGTGTTTTGCCTTGCCCTTCTCTGTTGCCAAAAAATGTATGCCAAGAGTTTGGCATAAGTACAACTTTTGTTGAACTTTAGTGTCTATATAAGCTTTGTTTCTTTAATTCCTTAAGTAGAATGGCAATCAGCTTTGCTGTGGTTTACACTGCACTTCCTGAGTCCTGGTGTTTATCTTGTCTTGTCTACAGCTTCTCTTTCTGCTCAGAGACCACAATTTGCAATATTTATGACGGCCTTTTGTAACAATTTATGGGAGTCTTTTCTTGTCAAGGAAGATAAAAGCTGACTGATCCATGTAAGATTGCTGATTTTCCATTTAGGGGAGTTAGGCATATGTTAAATGTTTTCAAAGAAGGTTTTCTTCTTTGAGAGCTAGACCTGGTGGTTCTAATTTAAGTTTAAAGAATGGATGGGGAGAGCAAAATGAAGAATTTCATATAAACAGTCATTAAGTGGACTCTCTGTGCTGTGGATACTACAGCAAAATTGTGTCCCATCTTTTATGCTAGTATGAGCAGATGAAAATAAAGTAAACCAAGGTTAATTCATGTTCATTGCATTCAAGCCATTGTCTTTCCCCATTTCCAGAGGAAAAGGTAAAATCTTTTTCAATGGGATATTCTTTTTGTGGAGGATAGGAAAGGATACTCATGTTTTAGAAAAATAACTAGGTTTAGTGTAGAAACATCTTCTATTGCCTTCTGGAGATGCTTGCGGGAGGGAAAGTTTTCTAAGACTTTGGTGTGCAAATATTTCGTCAGTACACGTCAGTCTCTGGATACCAGTATACAATTTACTGCAGTGACTTTTGTGAGAGGAGACTGTTAAAAGCACAGTCCTCTTCTCATGATGTGGTTTTCTCCTGACAGTTTCCTTGTGTAGTAATTGAACCCTTAATTTTAGAAGATGCAGTGTACTGGAGACTTGGTTTGTGCTAAAACCCATGGTCACAAATAGTAAGTGGATAAATAAATAATAATGGTTATATCTGAGAGAGACTGCTTGTGAAAGGTGGCTAATTAAATTAGGGGTGCAGGCATACATGTATTGTGAACAACTGGGATGCTGCCCTGAAAATTAGACCATAAATCAACTCTGAATGCTGAACAGGAGTGACACTACTAGTCTGCTTCGCAATCCGCTGTTTCATAGAGTGGTTGAGGTTGGAAGAGATGTTGGAAGATCATCCAGTCCAACCCCCCTGCAGTGAGTAGGGACATCTGCAGTTGGATCATGTTGCTCAGAACCACATCCAGCCTGGCCTTGAATGTCTCCAAGGATAGTGCATCCACCACTTCTCTGGGCAACCCGTGCCAGTGTTTTACTATCCTTATTGTGAAATATATCTTCCTTTTATCTAGATTTAATCTTTTGTAGTTTGAAACTTTTACCCCTTGTCCTATTGCAACTGACTCTACTAAAAATTCTGTCTCCCTCTTCCTGATAAAGCCCTCTTTAGGTACAGAAAGGCCACAATAAGGTTTCCTCAGAGCCTTCTCTTCAGGCTGAACAACCCCAACTCTCTCAGCCTTTCTCACAGGAGAGGTGTTCCATCCCTCTGAGCATTAAAAGGGGATAGCAGTGGTGTTCTTCAGATTCCATTGTGGAAGAGCTGTTCTTTCCGTATCCTGGAGGTAAAGTTAGTGACATTCACAAATTGCACAGTTGCTTTCTGTCTGTGTTATTTGCCTCTGAACCAAAATGAGCTGTGGTCACTGAGGATCAGTGCAAAATTGTTAGCTAGAGATATTTTTTTAGTAGCAGCACATTTAGGTTTATAACTGTACCAGAACTATTTGTGTCATAACAGAATTTCCCTTTACTGAAACAAGTATAGAGAGGCCAACAGTTTGTCACAGTGAGCTGCAGGAGTCCCTAGTTTGGTAGGGATGGCAAGCACCAGATATTTCTGCTTTGCTCTAAAGTGATGCCTCTTGTCTGCACCCTGAGATGCACCTTTTTTCCCACCTAGAAATTCTGTCCAGATTCCTATTGGAAAAATGAAATGTCAACCTTAAAATGAGAAGTGGCAGCCATGTTGTAAAAATTTGTAGGGATTTAAAGCCTCGAATAGCTGACTACTAAGATTTCTAGGAATATTTTTGTGCTTAACCCCATCACTTTTAGCCTTCTGAGGTTTTTTTTAAGTCTGTACTTTTTGAAGTTAAGGAAAGACAAATCTGAAGGAACAGTGGAGTGTGAAATGGGACAGATTTCTAATTTGAAAACTTTCTTTTTTAACCCTTTTTGAAATTTGTAATTCTGCCCTTGCACTTCTAATTGGTGTAATATGCAAAATAACTGTGAGAATGTTGCATTCATTTTTGCCAGAAGTGCAGCAGAGGAAAAAAGCCAAAACAAAAAAAACCCAAAAAGCCCACAAGCAGAAAACAACCCACACCCCAGGAAGAAAAAAAAACAAACAACACAACAATAGAGTCTTGAAAAATGATGTTTACAGTATTGGTTTTGAAGCCTTGTAGTCACCATCTCATGAAAGCTGTCTGAATACTTGCATCAAGTATTTCAGTGAGAATTTAACATGAAGTTACGCTGCAATTGTAATTCTACATGTCTTTGAATTCCATATTTAGAAACAAAGGTTGACTTTAAATGGACTTAAAGGAGGATCTGAGATTTTGCCTGAACAGAATGAGTCTGCTAGCGTAAAGGGATATTTTTTCCTGTTCCTTCCTGCGTGCTAGATAATGGTGCAGAGGAGACTGCCAGGCTGGTTTGGCATTTGGACTTTTTCTGCTTCCCCTATCATATTTACTAATAGAGATTTGTATTCATAATTTAGCTGATGATTCATTTACCAGTACATAGCTGAATAGTTCTAGCTCATTTGGCAGCATGTGTGTTGGCATAGCAGTCATCACGGAAGCAAAATGTATGTGTTTTTATTTGGAACTTGTGGCAGATGTGTAATACAAAGGAGCTACTGCTTTGGCATGGGCACTTTGATGGCTCTGCCCCCATTGTAAGTGTTCCCTGGTTATGATCTGTGGTCGTGGCTCATGTTGATATTTATCTGCCTTTTCTGAATGAAAATAGCACCATTCTGTTTTTTTTTTGTTCATGTGATGTTGCAAAAATAGTGCAGCATCATACAAACACTGTGGAAACAGGACTTTATCATCCACTTTTCTCAACTGCCATCTTGTTCTGAAAATGGTAACCTGTCTGTCTCCATTTGGCAACTGCAAAACAGGGTTTTGCAGTCGAGGCTTTAGAACATGCAGATGACTCGATTTCTGTGTGGAGTCAAGTATGTTTAAATTATGCTATGTTGGTAAGTATGTAGGGAACAATGAAGGTAAAGATGAAGAAGTGCACACTTGTGTGCATGTGCCCCTTTTGGTTTTGGTTTTTTTTTTGTGGAACTTCAAGCAAAATAGTATGTTCTGCAAAGTGGCCTTAAGTCTTTTGTGTACATGTATGTTAAATATTAAGAGCGTGACAAGATGTGTGTATAGTTTGCCCTCAAAACAGGGTTTAATGAGCCTTTTTTGTTAATTTGCTGAATCAGATTCCTGGTTCTGAAGAAGCAGCAGCTTCTCTTCATTTCTCGTTTACAAGGTAACTTTTTCCTGAGAAATTTCAGTTGGCCTCTGTTATTCCTGCGTTTTTGTCAATATTAAAGCTACATTATCAAAAGTTATGAGTGTTGGGATGCTGTGTCTCAGTTTTAGCTAGTCTCCCCTTGTGAGGCAATAAAGAAGACACAAGGAAGTCTGAGGACAGAGAGGCCTTGGAGGAGAAGCAGCAGCTGATTGCTTGTTTCCCTTTACCTTACACAAATGTGGTCATGCAAGAGAACTAAAAATTGTTAAAATAAAACTTGATAGTGGGGATATTGAGCTGTCCTTGAAAGATAAATTCTGGCTGGGGTTAATTAACTAAAAATGCTGCTCCAACTATGTTATCTTGGGTGCCTTATTATTAAATGAAGGGAAAATGTACAAAGAAATAAAATTCTCTTGCTCCTTTACTTCTGGAGCATTTATTTCCCCTTTCCCATATGTGTATTGCAAGAACACCAAGCATAACAAATAGTGTTTGCATTTAGTTCTGAATACAGTGAGGTACATGATCACTCTTATCTCTGTGAAAGCAAGCTCCAGAGCCTGTCTGGCTGCCCAGAGAGTTTGCATTTCTGCACATGAGATGGATGGGTTTGTTGTTCTAATGAAGCATGGCTGTTGTTGAGGTCATGGTCACAGGAGTGAGGCAATCCATCTGTAATGAGGGGCAGTTCTATGGAAGCCTTGAATGCCAAGGCAGAGAAATAGCGTTTAATTTTTCATCTGATGTTGAGTTCCAGTGCAGAGGCAGTGTCTTGTTTTATACAGCTTTTTTAATTGCAAAGAAGGTGGGAGCTGTATCCTGTACAAACTCAAACCATTTTAGATGTTTTGGCTTCATTCCCATGTGTAAAGAGTCTGGAGGTTGCAAATACATATATTTGTATGGCCAGATTTGCGATGAGCTGGGGAAATCAAACCTCTGGCCGTGCACAGATGGTGTTAGGCTTGCCTGTCTGAGCATCCTTAGGCATTGAAGTCTCACAGGCTGCATACTAACTAGTAGGCAGTAACTATAATCAAGAGGAACATTATGGCTTAGGGAAATTAATCTTCAGAGCAGTATTAATACAGATAGTGCAGGTGTATATTTTAAGTACCTCTGAGGATGAGGAGCTTGCATTGGGGCACAATCTGAAAATGGGTCTTCTCATCAACCAGGCAAATTCTGTATCATGTGCTACCTCCTTTTTCTTTTCTAGACTGCTTATAGACATTTCAGGTTGGTTGTGTTGAGGGTAACTTTTCATTCAGATCAAGAAGCAGCAAGTGAAGAATAACAACTCTTCTTCACCGAACTAGTTATAGTTAGACTACTGTACCAGGGATGTAGAGCTAAACACATTACCAGTCTCCTGGTTTGTTTAACACTGTTGTATTTCAGGTTTGTTTAACACTGGTTGTATTTAAGGTCTGAAAATGAGAATGTTTTCTCATGGTGGATTTATTTGATATTTTAATTGATTAGCCTACAGACTATGTCTGAATACTGTATACATGGCTAATGCCTGAGGAGAACATAAAATGTGTTCTCTAAGCACAAAGAATGCTAATTATCTTTTTCTCCTTTGCTTTTATTCTTAGGCCTGTGGGAGACAGATGTTACTTAGCAAAGGGGGGGATGAACATAACTTATTTTGGGCTCTGGAGAAGTTAAAACGTGGAATGCATCTGCTGTGGTTCACTGGCGTGTCTGTTCTTGCATTTGTTCCGTGAACAAGTTTCTCTGAAAGGTGGCAGGAATTGCTGGCATTGTCAGTGCAAAATCAAAACTAAGAAAGAGCTGTGTGTTCTCCAGAAAATTGGATGTTTGCCTCATTCTTAGACTTTGAAAACCAGAATGTATTGTATACCTACTCACTGAACAAAACGTTCAGGAGGAAAATATGTAATGTGATAAGAATTTTCTCTTTCTTGGTCTTGTTTCATTTAGACCTTCTTTAGTTTCACATTTTCCAGCTGAAGAGTTACACATTTAAGTATCTGAGGTGATGCAAGTGCAGGGCAAGTTTCAAGTGTGCTTCTTTTTTGATTTGAAGAGTTTGGCTGTCGACCTGTCTCATCCTGGCATGTGAACAAATAGCACATAAACTCATTTAAAGGAGAGGAGGGTTTGCCAGTACCAATATTTAGTTTATTTGAGGTTAAGGTTTCTTAAAAAAAGGAAAGAATTCCTTAAAGCAAACATTTTTGCTGTATTTTTGTTTGTCTTGCAGGTTGATCCAGCTTTGAAAGAAAAATTAAAGCAGAACACTGTGACACTGGAATCTGAATATGAGGTAAAATAAATTTGTTGCTTGGGGCTTGTAACCTTGGCTACCCTTGATTACCCTGGCCACTGGTGAGTTGTATCTATCCCTAACTAAAATTAGATCAGCCATCTGCCTTTGGCTCACTGATGTCCAGTAAAACCAAGGTTGTATGTAAAGAAAGGGTTTTGAACATGCAATGCTTCTTTCTGAACACAGCTTTACTTTGATGTCTGGGTGCCAAGTGCAGTGGTACAAACAAATTCCACTACTTCTGTGGTTAACTAGTTTATAAATGTAGGACTGATGTTGGCCTTAGATGGGATGTGTGTGCATATTTGTCAACACTTGTACTGCGTAAGGTTTTTATGGTCTTTAGAAGGAATTACAGAACAATGTGCTTGATGTGCTTTCTGTTATTTCTTCCTTCAGAAACCTAATGTGTGTCTTTCAAAAAACTGCCTTTTGTTTTTCAGTATTTCAGAAAATTTAATAGAGAAATATTTCACTCTTTCCTCAATGATTCATTTTGTTCAAATACTACTGAGCTCCAAAATGGCTAGTTTAGCCAATTTAATATCCAGAGGTTCATAAATCTTCAGGCCTAAATAAAGTCATGTTAGGAAAATGAGAAAAAGTCTCCCTTTATCCAGAAACAAAGGATAAAGCTATTTAAGATACTTTTTTATGTCTTAAAATTACTTGGATAAAATGACCAGCTAATGCTTTATCTATCTCTATGGTCCATATGCTGAACACAGGGTTTCTTTTTCTTCCCATACCACATTCCTACCACAAGCCTTTGAAGAGCTTGACTGTGCCCATAGTGCTCATATTTAGGCGTCCAAGTGGCAGTACATGGTCTTGCTAATAAAAACTTTCTTTTGTATTACTCTTTTTTCATTTTTCTGAAGTTAAAATAACGTTTGTATTTTCACATGCCTAATTTCACAGAATGTCTGCCTACCTGCCAGCTTTGTGGCAGTGTTTTAGCCCTATTGTAAACAGTTTTGGGCCATCCCCCTTCTACCAAGAACTGTAGCTTATGATGTATAAAAAGGGAATAAAAAGATTTGTGTACGGAATAAAAAGATTTGACCCCTGAGTACCTATGGAGAGCCCCAGTGGAAAATCAAAAAATACAAATCCATTAAGTTCTGATTGCCTCTGGGATTATTGTGTCTCTCGCTTTCCATAAAATATACTGTAAGGCTGCTCTGATTTATTTAGGTGGAAGAACCACAAGCAGTAAGAAGACCACATGTATCTGTTTAACTCAATACCTAACCTCAAAATCAACTGATCTGTACTTAGATATGACTTGCTTTCTCTCCAGGAGAGAAGTAAATAGCAGAAGGATAATAATTAAATGGCTGTAACTGCATTATCTTTATAGGTAAATCAATGGTAATAAAATACAACTGGCATAACAACGTATTGCAAGCTTGCTTGGGTAATGAGGCTCCTTCCTGATAGACAGAAATGACAGAAGCAATGTGTTTTTTTTTTTTCTTAATCAAACTGCAGAGAGCTTCCAGGCTGAAATTCTTCCAAAGCAGTGTTTGGATGTTATAGAGGGCTCAGCAGTTCAACAAAACTTTACAGTTCAACAAAAACTGGCATTTCAGCATAAGGAAAATAGATCCGGATTATTGTTTTGAAATCTGATCTCAATAGATGCTTTACCATGGGCACCAACTTGCAAGCACTAGGCATATGCATTTCATGCTTCATACCAGCAGACTCCACACCAAGTATGTGACAGTTTTATTCAGTGCTACCTCTGTATTCTGGTGGACAAAATCTGGCCAATCACAGAGTTACAGCTGACATTTAGGAAAGCAGGATTCTGTGGACCCTATGTGTTCACGGCTTGGGGGTCTTGGCTGTGGTTTTTCCCCATTCATTTTTTTACTTGTCCAAAATGCAGCTCTCAAGAACATCTTCTAATTCTATATATAGGTCACACTGGAGGTTTACAGTGGTGGCTGCTACAAAATAGGGCATGATAAGAGATCAGGGGCTGTTAAAAAAAAAGAAAAAGTTACTATTTTGCTATGTAAAGCCTTATTTAAAGTATTATTAGCATTATATCTGCAGCTGTTACTGAGGAGACCAAGCCAGCTCTTCTGAAGCATGGTTGCCTGATGCATGCAAATGTCTATTGGCCTTCCCTGGGACTTTTATAAATAACTTATTGTCCTTATAGAAATGTACATATTGAATTCTTTTAGAAAGTCATAATTTCTGCTGTAAACATAAGCCTTTCTGTGCATATTGCAAAACTTAAACAGGGGGAGTTTAGGTTAGATATTTTAGGAAGAATTTTTTTACTGTGTGTAATACTCCATCCCTGGCAGTGTCTAAGGCCAGATTGGATGGAGTCTTGGGTGACATGGTTTAGTGTGAGGTGTCCCTGCCCATGGCAGGGGGGGTTGGAACTTGATGATCTTAAGGTCCTTTCCAGCTCTAGCTATTCTGTGTTTCTATGATTTCAAACGTACTGAAGTCTGCATTTTGTCTTCAGTGTGTTGCTGGTGATTAAAAAAGTTGTAATCAGAGGTTTAATCAATTTACTGTGAGGAAATTGACATAGAGGCATTTTTTCACCTACTAATCTACTGAAGTCTATCTTGTCAATCTATACAAAATGTATTTTATTTCGTATAGGTATATTTTCTTATACTGTTCTGAGGAAGAAAGAATTTGCATGTGCAATTTGTACTGAATATCTCAGATCTGTTAATAATGCCATTTATCTTGGGTCTTGGGACATGACAGAAGAATGAACTTCCTTTGCGTGTCTTCTCTCTTTCTGTATTCCTCTCACGCTTACGTGTCCTCATATGGCCAGTTAGTCCTTGTTGCTTCCTTTTGCCCAATAAATCATGCCTCTGTCCACTAGTGACGCTGGTACTAATGTGAATGTAGTTCTGCTGCTGAGCTGGGTCTTGTAGAACACCCTGTAAAAAATGCCAAGTGTTTGACCTGTGATAAAAGCCTAGAGTGTTTTATTTGAAAGCACAAATATATTGTTTGAAAGAGAGGGGATAAAAACCTGATTAATATGATGAATGAAAAATATTCTCACAGATGTTTAACCTTCACAGTACTTTCCTTTTAATTGTTTGAATGAAATCTCAAAATAGCATTCCTAATTCCTAACACTTGGTTTCTGAACTTCTGTGAAATTAATGGTCGAGTGCGTACTAAAAAAGCTGGCTTTAGTCAGTTGCGTCAGTACCCGGAATAAAGAATTGTTTAGGGTTTTTCAATCAAATAAACAACATCTTCAAGTGGAATTTATTAACATGTTAAAATAGAAAAGTAAGTTGCGTTTGAATCAAGTACATGATATCCAATGGGAACCACTGGCAATTGAAGGCAGAGGAAAAAAAATCACAATAAATAAGAAGTGTGAAGGATTGCTATGGAAACACTAAAGGAGATGCTATAAAGCAGAGAAGATTGATAAAAGACAGTAAGGACATCAGAGAGTTGTCTGATAAGCTGACAAGGATCTGGATAAGAGGATGGAGTTGCAGGAGACTAAGAATAAAATGAGGTTGTAAAATCATGAGTAACCATGTTGACAGAGTAACATCATTCAAAAAATTTATATTTTTTTGAGAGAAAAAGGTATTCAAATCAGAAGAGACAAGAGATGTACTTCCAAACCTCTCAATAACCAAACAAGATGTTATTTAATATCTGTTAGGCGCTGCTGGTCTATAGCAGAGTTCCAAGAAAATGCTTGGAAGACTTCAATGGCTGCTGAAAATGACAGTCTGGGAATTACGGTTCTTTGGGAATCGTGAGTGGACAGACGGTGATACTTTTAAGTGTTCTGTGAGATTTGGGATATATCTTGGCAATACTGACTGCTTTTTTCAGGGATATGGAAGAAACTGTAGAATTGTTACTGGTGTGCGTGTGACACAAAAGTATTGAAACAGTAAAAGTATGGCAAGGCAGGGATGGAGAGCTGTTTGTATGACGTGGTAAGCGGAGTCCATTAAATAAGCAAAGTACCTTTTAAAGCAGTGAAAGATACTTGTTTAAAAAACTGGAAATGCAGGCCAGAGTGGACTGCATTATAGAAAGCAGCAGCTCTGCAAAGATTTAGGAGTGAGTGAATAAATAATTTGGGTTGATCTTCTATTGTGATGCTGTTGCATATAGAGCTTATTTAGTCTTTTTGAATATAAACAGGAGTGGTAGGTGGTAGGAGCAGGTGATTTTACTTCTGGCTGTGGCACTGATGAGACTAGTACTGAAATACTATATCTACTTTAATGGAGGAATGGTTTTAAACTCAAAGAGGATATTTTTAGATTAGACATTAGGAAGAAGTTCTTTAACTATGAGTTGGGGTGAGGCACTGGCACAAGTTGCCAAAGGAGCTGTGGCTGCCCCATTCCTGGCAGTGTTCAAGGCCAGGTTGGAAGGGGCTTTCAGCGACCTGGTCTAGTGGAAGGTGTCCCTGCCTGTGGCAGGGGGCTGGATCTAGGTGATCTTTAAGGTCCGTTCAAACTCAGACCATTCCATGATTCTACTTCTGTTGTCTGCATTTTGAACAGAGCTTTAAAAATGGCATAGGTTACAGAGCAGGCTGAATGCATCAACTTAGGACTCAAGAAAGTGCTTTAAAAGAAACGTAACAATTTCAATCTCTTTAAAGGTACCAAACCTTTAGTTATATATATATATATATATAAATAGTAAATCTCTTTAAGGGTACCAAACCTTTAGTTAGTTATATATATAAATACCTTCATAAGAAGGAGGTGCTAGCTACTGAAGATTTTCTTTTTTATTGCAGCAAGGATACTAAACTTAGAAGTAAGGTCCATTATTAATACACAGGAACATTGGTTGAACACAACAGCAAGAAAAATAGGTTCTCTGCCTTTCAGAGTATCAAAACTGTTTTCCTTTTTCTTTCAACTGGTTGCAAGTTCTTGGACTCAGCATGGCATAAGTGAGGGTATATGCTGGTCTGTGAATATTCAGTCTAGAAAATGCTGCTTTCTTGACTTAAGTATATGAATATTGAACAGTTTTTGTTCCTCATATTTTGATAAATCTTAAAAGGTCAACATTATCTCTGGACACAAATTGTGTAACTATATGTCCTGAGACTTACAGCAAAAGTATTGCGATTGCAGTATTAAAATGTTTATTCAGGACAATTCATAAGGTAAAAGCAGACACATGGAGTGGTAGCTTGGGAATAGAACCTGTATATTTCCTGTCTTAAGAGCGAAAGAATTTGAATAAGCCTTTCTGAAATAGATCAAGGCAGTTAATGTTCATTTGACATGACTGCTGAGGTTGTATTGCCAACAGAAAGGATGAAACTTTTAGTAGCATAGTAATTTATAGTCCTAAACAGATGCATTGAAGTGTGTGGATGCCGGGACTACTCTGGAAGGAAAGTAATTCCTCAATGCCAGTCGTTGAAATCTGCAAGTACCTTGTTGCTGCCATTATCAGTACCAGAGGATTAGTGAATTTGCTGTTGTTGAAGAATTAACAGATTAGGGTATTGAGTAGATTTATTTCAGTGTCTGTGAAGATACTAGTGGCTAAATACCTTGAGCTGTTTGAGATATGACAAACATGCTGGAAAAAAAGCTCTCCTTAGTGACTGTTGTGACACTAAATGAGAGTGAGTTATTGTTCTTTCCCCCTTTAATCGCTCCATACCTTCCATGAGCTATTTGTGGTCAGTGCATTGTCCAGTCTAGCCATTAGGTTCCAATTTGCCCTTCAGGTTGTGTCTGGGACAAGTGGGGTTTCTTGGATTTCAGTTTATTCATGTGTAAAATGATCCTGAGTTTTTATTTCATTGTACTTTTTCATTACTTACCGTTTTGTAGAGAAGAACAAAGCAATAATAGCTTATTATTAATGGAAACTGCCAGGGGCAAGGATTTTAGTTAAAATAGTTTGCACTAGGCATTTTATTCTGAGTGGATGTACTGTCCATAGCGAAGCTAAGGTCTGCTCCTTTTCTTCTTGACATCTCAAGTCTTGTGTGCCATAGTTCAAAATGTAATCAGAGAAACACAAGGTGTGTTTTTGTGACTGGTACGGCACAGGAACCGTTCTGGTGGAAAAGCGTTCTTGCAGGGAGAAAGACACTCAGCCTCCAGAGAAAACTTCACAGGGTATTCCTTTTTACTGGTCTTATATTTGGAACTCATCTCTATTGATAGTCCTGTAAAACCTTTCCTGGTTATAGTTATGGCATATCTTTTTGCACATGGTTTTCTTTAACTGTGAGTTGTTTCTTTCATGTGTGTGGCATTTGCACTTCTCTTATCCCATAAGAAGACTCATTTCTCACAGATGGAAAACAAAGTGAAGCAGTTAACAGTGCAGTCAGACAGCAAACATGGTCAGGACATATAAATGCCTATTTTAAGTAACACCTTCTGCTCACCTTTTCTTCTTTCTCCTAAACAGAATCCTTCATACCTGCTTGTGCTCCCTTCATGCTTTTTCTTTTAATCCCAGAGGAACGAACCAACTCTTACCATGTTAGGGCCAATGCTGTGTGTTGTCTAAGTTACAGAAAAGGGGTTTGAGTAAGGAAAGTGACATCCACACAGCATGGCTGAATTCTTTCATTTATTGTCCTAAGGGATGCTGCTAGCTTCTACCAGCCAGTATTGGGAATATTTTCATATGCAGCTGACTAGGTGGAAATGTTAAGCACTTCTGTCATACTAATGGCCCCCCTATGGGGAACTGCTAGATCTTTGGTATGAAGTAGCTTTTGTTAGTAACTTTAGCGCGTGGGAATTTAGCTACGCAGCTGAGGCTATATACACGTCTCTCACAGAGCGCCTCTGAAGAGGGGTACAGCAGAACAGATAGTTTTGAAGGAAGCTCTTGTTCTTGTCTTGTCAACCAGGCAAAGTGGCTTTTTGCAAGAATATCCTTCTGTTTGGTTTGCTTTGCTTTTTTTTGCCAATTTCATAAGCCCTATCTGGAATATTCTGTGATTGTCAGCATAGTTCCAGATGATGCCCACATGGATGCTTAGGCTAAATTTGAAATATACTTTAAAACATTGTTATACAATTCTTATGTGTTCTTTTAGTCTCGAATTACTGCAGTCCATCTTTAAGGCTCAAACTATACTGTACAAATATACTCTGCAGTAGCAATTTACTGTCAGTGTGGGTTACTGTCTGTCCTAAGGCTTACTGATCAAATGGAAAAATGTCATGCAAGATGATGGTGGAGACTAACCATGGATTTGTACACTTTTAAAATAATCAAAAATTTGAAAATTGAATGGAACATTTCACTATTTCAACCTCTGACTTCACTGTACATGTGGTAAGACTTGAGTTTTGACCAAGTATAGTTGGGAGACATCATAGAATCATAGAATAGTTAGGGTTGGAAAGGACCTTAAGATCATCTATTTCCAACCCCCCTGCCATGGGCAGG
>JAOEHY010032134.1:0-19542 GCA_025447955.1 Psilopsiagon aurifrons
CAGCCGTTTCCACATCAAGGCACAAAAAAACCCCAACTTTTGGGGACAAATTAACCCAGAGAGTTAATCTTTTTTTCCCCATCTTCGTGTGGTTTCGGGGTCGCCACACACGTGGTGAGTTGGGGTCAGTCCTCAGCCAAGGCACCGGGCAGCGATTTGGGGCCCGGCCCCACTGCGTCTGGCTCAAAGAGGGGGGTTTTATCCGCTGAGGCTCCGGCTCCCATCCCAAATCCCGCGGTGGGATCGGGATAGGGCAGGCAAGGATGCTAATTACAGGGGAAGGAACCGTCTATTTACAGAGGCAGCTCCCAGCACGAAACCGCCGGCGGCTGCTTTTTGCTCCGCTGAGTCTTTCTTTTTTGCTCTCCTCTTTCCCGGGCGCTGCCATCCACAAAAACCCAAAGAGAAGGGAGGAGGGAGGGAGGAATTAAAAATAAATCCCCCCTTCGGTGGTTTGCAAAAGGCACTTTAGCAGAGGAGGAAGAGAAGCGCGAGGAAGGGCAGCAGCACGGAGGCACCGGGGCGACTGGCGGCGTTGCAGTGGGCTCGGTTGGAGCCGATGCAGGCGGCGTAAGCCATGGCGTGGGGGATGTAGTTCTGCTCGTGGACGCCGTGCAGGAGATGGGCCATGGGGCCGCGGGCGAAGACGGCCACGTCCTCCCCGCCGTGGGTCTCCTGGCGCAGGGGCACGGCTGATTGTGCCTGGTAGTCAGCGTGCGCTGGGGTAAAAGGCAGCCCCAAATCAGCATAACCAGTGAAAAGCACTGATTTATCCGGGTTGTTATGATTTCAGGTGGTTTGGCCCCAAAACCCACTCACCAAAATCCACAGCGGAGACGTTTTCACGTTCACCTGCCACTATCTTATAGCCGGGGCCGTTGCCATAGAGGATGGAGGTGAAAGGTTTGCGGTCCACATCGCTCTGCATCGGAGCCAGACCTGGCGGTGGCGGCACCATCAGTGTGATGGGGACATCCCCGTGCTGTCCCTGCGGTGCTTCCTCACCCCGTGCCCACCACGGACTCACCGAAGATGGGGTTCCCTCGCGGGGTGTAGCCACCGAAGGTGAAGACGTGCGAGTGGTCGGCGGTGACCACGCTGAGCGTGTCCTGCTCCGAGGTGAGGCGAGTGGCCAGCCCAATGGCCCGGTCCAGCTCCACCGCCTCGTGCAGCGCCTGCTTCGCCTTCCCCTCGTGGTGCCCGTGGTCGATGCGGCCTCCTGCAATACCAGGCAGGGCTCAGCATCATCCTCCATCCCCCTTTGACAGCCTTCATCACTCCCTTTATCCCACCTGTGCATCCCCCTATCACCTCCTTATCACCTCCTTATCCCCCCCTTGATATCCCCCATTGTCCCCTTATCATCCCCTTTCATCCCCTTTGCATCCCTCATTCCCCCTTTTATCTCCCCCTTTTCATCCTCCACTGTCCCTTTATTCCCCCATCATTCCTGTTATTCCCCCCTTGATATCTCCATGGTCCCTTTTATCTCACTCTTTATGCCTCCTTTATCCCCCCTTTGCATCCCTTTTAATCCCCCCCTGAATACTACCCATCTTCCTTTATCCTCCATCACCCCCTTGATTTCCCACTTTGCATCCCCCTTTATCCTCCCATTTACTCCCCCATTACCTCCTTTATCCCCATCTTTTCACATCCCCATCACCCTCCTTTTGACCCCCACATCCCCTCCACTCTCCTTTGCATCCCCACATTCTCCCTGCCCCACCTTCAACCAAGAGGAAGAACCCCCGGGGGTTTTTCTGGAGCATCCTGATGGCTACAGCCACCATCTCAGTGAGGGACGGATCCGTCTCATTGTTCCTGTCCAGCTCGTACACCATGTCACCCGGCTCGAAGAGGCCTGGGGACAATGACATTGCTGGGCACATCCTTTCCCCACCAATAAACAAGAAAGGCAGGGGACAGGACACACAGATCCAGCAGCACCGGCTGCTTCTGCTGGCTCAGGCGACCGGATCCCTGGTGCTTAGATAGGAGCCGGGGGATGCTCCCAGCCCTTCCTTCCTCCAGCCCAGCCGAACCCTGCATCCCGGGCTGGAGAATTGTGCCATGGGCTCCCAAAACCAGCCTGCATCCACAGGGAGGGGTATCAGCATCCCTGGGGGCATAACAGCATCCCTTTGGGGTACCAGCATCTTTGGGGGGTACTAGCATCGCTTTAGGGTACCAGCATCCCCAGGGGAAGGTACCAACATGTTTAGGGGGTACCAGTGTCTCAGGGTGGGGTACCAGCATCTTGGGGATAAAAGCATCTCTTTAGGGTACCAGCATCTTGGGGAGCACCAGCATCCCTTGAAGGCAGCAGCATCCTTGGCTGGCCACTCCAGTTGCCCCAGCACCACAAGCCAGGTCAGGGGTTCCCCCCACAGCACCCAGTTGAAGCCAGGGCACCCTTGGGTGCAGGACTCACCCAGGAGGAAGTCAACACGGCTGAGGTTGAGCGCCAGCAGGTCCCTCCGGTGCCACACGTACTTGGCAACCTGGGGACAGGCACATTGTCACCCCTCCGTCCCCTCAGCCAACCCCGGGGCTGCTCTATCCCCCTCTCCCCACAATATTCCATGCCCCAAATGGCTTTGTAGGGCCACAGTGGGGTATTCCCCCCCCCGGCAATGTCCCCATCACCTTGTCAGCGGGCTTGGCTTTATACCACGCCTGGATGAGGTCCCTGCGGTCCAGGCGGGTGCCCCGGTGCTTGTCCTCATGGGGATATTCCACATCGCTGGCATTTTTGGGGAACATGTACTTCCTCCCCCCGCCCAGGATCACCTACAAAAAAGATGGGAAAAAAGCGTCTTTAAATTAATTTGTCAGTATTTTTCACACACACACCCCCAATTGGGGTTTAATGGGAGAAAACCCAAGGAGGTGGTGTGGGATGTCCAGGAAAACCCTGGCATCACAAGGAAAAAACACCCAAGGAATCTCACCCCGCTCAAAATAACCCGGAATCTCTTCCTATTAATTAAAACCAGGCCAAAAATACCCATCTCTAGCAGCAAGCTTGGCTTTTCCATGAGTTTTTGCTTTCCCCACCAGTGGGAGGGATGCTCCACAGTGGGATCCCCGCATGAACCCTCTGGGATGGAGCCTCATCCCGCGGCTCCCGCTGTTTGCTTTGGAGCCTGATTTATTTGGCCTCTGTTATTTATAACCAAGCAGAGATTTTAGGTCTTTTCTTTCGTCCCCCCCTTTCTCCACGCAGAAGGTGAATTACAAAGCTGCAAAACACCAGCGCCAAAGTTATTAAGCCAAAAAAATGGGACAAAAAAAAACCCTTTTCCCCACTATATAATTATTTCCAGCCTGGGACAGAGTTAAATTTATATTAAAGGGAAAAAACAGGAGAAGAGGCTATTAAAGAGCGAAATAACAGGCTGAGCTGTTTGGCTTTGGGGCTGGTTTGAAGGACACACACTATTTATTTACAGGCTGCATTTCTGTGTGGATCCGCAGCCGGGGGCAGAACCCGGGGGAACGGAGGGTTTGGGGTATGGGAAGGATGAGGATGGAGGGAGCTGATGGTCCCAGTCCGGTGTTTGATGGGGTCTGGTCACATATACACCCAATGGTGCTGAGAGCCCACCCATGGGTGGTCCCGGTCCCACATCTGCTGAGGGTTTCGGTTCTGCACCCATGGGTGGTCTATTCCCACATCTGCTGTGGATCCAGGCTTTTCACCCATGGGTGGTCCTGGTCCCACACGTACTTGGGGCTCTGGTTGTCTGCTCATGGGTTGTCCTGGTCCCGCATTTGCTGGGGTTCTGGCTTTTCACCCACTGATGGTCTCAGCCCAACATCTTCTGGGGGTCCCAACTCTGCACCCATTGGTGGTCCTGGCCCCAGTCCTGGTGCTGCACCCATGGCTGGTCTCAGCCTCACCTCTACTGGGGTTGCCCCATCCTTGCACCCACTCCATCTTAGCTCTTCACCCACCAGTGTTCCCAGCCCAGCATCCCCTGAGGGTCCCAGCCCTTCATCCATTGGGGGTCCCACATACACCCCAGCACCAGACAGCTCCAATCCTCACCCCTGGGTGGCCCCACCCCACATCCCTGGTGGTCCCATCCCCATCCCTACCTCAATGTCGGGGATGTTCTCCACCAGCTGCCGGGCAATGTCCCTGCAGCCGCCCTCCAGCGCATCCGGGGGCATCTCCCCATCCGAGTACCAGTCACGGTTGGCAGAGTGGGCATAGGCAGCGCTGGGCGTTGCGTGGGTCACCCGCGTGGTGGTGACGATGCCCACGGCCTTGCCTGCACCACGAGATCAGGGGTGAGGGTGATGGTGGGAACACACCCCCAAAACCCCAATGCTTTACCCCCCCAGCCCCTCACCTGCATCCTTGGCCCAGCGGAGGATGGAGGTCACCTCCTGGCCCTTGGTGGTGTTGCAGCGGTCGCGGGTGACGCCGGCGCTGACACCCACTGTCCCCTCGTTGGCTTTGACACCACAGAGGTAGGCGGTGGCTGTGCCTGCGCTGTCGGGTACCTGAGCGTTGGTGTTGTAGGTCTGGGGTGTAGGGAGAGAAAGAAACCACCATCATATCATCATCATCATCATTGAATGGTTTGGGTTGGAAGGGACTTTACAGCTCCTCCAGTTCCAACCCCTGCCATGGGCAGGGACACCTTCCACTGGAGCAGTTTGCTCCAAGCCCCAAACAACCCGGCCTTGAACACTGCCAGGGATGTGTTCCTGGAAGTGTTTGAAGGACATCACCGCCATCATCATCACCATCACCACCACGATCCTCCCAACCCCGGGGCTTCATCATCGTAGAATCGTAGAATGGTTTGGGATGGGAAGGACCTTAAGATCATCATCCCCACCCTGGAGCCCCCCTCCCCATGCCATTTGGTTGCACTGGACCCCTTCATCCTGCAGTACACCCCCTCTGGTGCCCATTGCCCCCCATTCCTCCCCTGGTGTGGTGGTACACCTCCCCTCTCACATCTTTTAGCCCTTTTCCAGCCCATTTTGAGGCAGGGAAGGAGAAGCCGCCACCAGGAGCATCCCCCGCGGGGTGAAGGGGAGCGGATTTCATCATTTTCAACTAAAAAAAAAGCCTTTTATTCAGCAAAACGCCCCCCGGAGCGGGGGTTTCTCTGTGTGTGTGCCCTGTGGCTTCCCACGTCCCCATCCTGCCCCCCCCCGTTCCCAGGCGCCGGCCCTGGCACGGCTGCGGGCACCAGCGCCAGCTCCTCCGGCCGCCCCTGACCTCATTCCCGCTCCGGGTCGATGCTGCCCGCCCGTGACCTTGGGGGGGTGCATGACGCGTGTGTCCCCCCTCCCCAAACTCACTTTGGCCAAGGCCACGTATGGGAACTTGTCCATCTCCAGCAGGCTCTCCTCGCCCTTGCCGTGCTGCAGCTGCCCCTTGAGGATGCGGGCGGCCGTGACGGTGGAGACGCCCATTCCTGAGGGATGGCGATAGGGAGGGGGCAGCTCAGCCCCCCGGTGCCATCCAGCACCCATTTACTGCACCCAACTTATCAACTTATCGCATTGCAAACCCAGTTTATGGTAGCGCCCGATTTATCACAGCACGTGACTTACTGCGAGCTCAGTTTACCCCATCACCCAACTTATTGCAAGCCCAGTTTATCCTGGTACCCAAGTCACTGCAAGCCCAGTTTGTCCCAGCAATCAACTCATTGCAAACCCAGTTTATACCAGCACCCAACTTACTGCAAACCCAGTTTATTCCAGCACCCGACTCACTGCAAGCCCAGTTTACCCCAGCAACCAAACCATTGCAAACCCAGTTTATCCCAGCACCCAACTCACTGCAAGCCCAGTTTACCCCAGCACCCAAGTTACCCAGTTCGTTGCACCCACTTTATTGCACTTAACCTAGAACCTTCTTTATTGCACCCTCTTTACTGCACCCATATCATTGCAGCTCTTCTTTCTCCCCCCCCGGTGGGTGCTCTGGTCTCACCGTCACCCAGGAAGAGGATGAGGTTCTTGGCCACGTTCTGGTTGAGGCGCTGGAGCCGCAGCGCGTGCTGCAGGGTCTCCTGTGCCTGCGTCCGCCAGTACTTGGGGTCCTTCTCGATCTCTGCAGGAGAACCCAGGCTCCATCGCACCCAATAGCGTCCGCCTTTGGGGTGCTGCCCCCCCCAAACCTCACCTACCGGGGACCAGCGACGCTGAGCAGAGCTGGGCGAGGAGGATGAGGAGGAGAAGCTTCATCCTGCGGCGCTGAGTGGGGCTGGAGGGGAGAGAGCTGCGCGCACCCCGTGCCTCAGTTTCCCCACCAAGACCTTTGCCCCCGGGCTCAGCCAAGCAAGGACAGAGGGAAAAGTCCTTCCCTGCGCTGTCACTGATTGTCACTGCTGTGACGCCCGGGACGTGCCAGCTCCCCCCCCACCACAGCCATCGGTCCCATGGGTGTCACCTCACTGCCACCAGCCCAGGGGAGGGGGGCGATGGCACAGAGCCTATGGCGCAGCAGGGTCCCCATTGCACGTTAAGAGTCCCCATCACACGGTGTGCCCTATCCTGCATCCCCATCCTGTGCCCATGTCCCCATCCCATGTTCCCGTCCCGTGCCTGTATCCCCATCGCACGTCCGTATCCCCATCACGTGCCCGTGTCCCTGTCACACGTCTGACCCCACTGCAGACCCATGTCCCCATTGCATGCTTGTCCCCCTCGCACACCCATGTCCCCATCCCATTTCCATGTCCCCATCGCACCCCTGTGTCCCCACCACACACCCTGTCCCTGTTGCACACTCACATCCTTGCTGCACACCCATGTCCATGTCCCTGTTACACCCCCATGCCCCCTTTGCACCCCCATGTCCTCATCCCATGTCCACGTCCCCATTGCTCCCCCGTGTCCCCATCTCACCCCCATCTCCCTGTTGCACTCCCGTGTCACCATTCCCCCGTCCATGTCCCCATCCCAGCCCCGTGTCCCTGTGCACACTCATTTCCCTGCTGCACCCGTGTCCCCATTGCACCCCCATCGCCATGTTGCACCCCCATGTCCTCATCCCATGTCCATGTCCCATCGCACCGTCGGGTCCCTGTTGCGCCCCCATATCCCCCTCCCTGTCCATGCTCCCACTGCTCCCCCGCGTCCCTACTGCACCCCCCATCTCTCTGTTGCACCCCCGTGTCCCCATCGCACCCCCCGCCCCGTAGGGTCCCTCCTCCCCGGGGGTGGCAGCAGTGGCCCCGGGGGGGGATCCCCCCACGTACCCGCACGACCTCGGGTGCCGGCACCACGTTCCTGCAGGGCGGCGGGAGGAGCCGGGCCGGGGGCACCGCGAGCCCTTAAATCCCCCGCACCGGCCTTCGCCTCCTCCTCCTCCTCCCCTTCCTCCTCCCTCCCCCAGCGCCAGCACGGGGAGCGGGCGGGGGGGGGCGGGACAGGGGAGGGCACTGACGCGCCCCGCTCCTTACAGACTTGATCGAGACCTTCAGGGCGCAGCTGAGGGACGACCCCGATGTCGCCTCGGCCGTGGCCGCCATCCGCGCGCTGCTGGGCTTCCTCAAGCAGGACCGAGGTGGGTCCGGCTCCCCTCACCCCAGCCCAGGGGTCCCCGCTCTGCCCCGGGTCTCCCCGCAGCGAGGCCCGTGTCGGTGGAGTTCTTACCGTGCATCTCCGCAGGGGAGACCATCCAGGGCCTGAGGAGCAGCCTCCTGGCTGCCATCGACACCCTGTCCCGGGTGGACTCCTCGGTCGCCGTATCCTCCGGCGGGGAGCTCTTCCTGCGCTTCATCAGCCTCACCTCCCTGGAGTATTCGGTAAGGGCGGCTGCCGCCTGCCCCACCGTGCTGCCTGCAGGGGGGACCGCAGCCCCGCAGCAGCCAGCGCTGTGTTTTCCAGGACTACTCCAAGTGCAAGGAAATCATGATCGAGCGCGGGGAGATCTTCCTGAGGAAAGTGTCTCTCTCTCGCAATAAAATCGCCAAGCTGTGTCATCCTTTCATCAGAGATGGTGCTGTGAGTAGACGGAGGCAGGGTCACTCTTGTTTTGGTGTGCTACTTCTTGCAGGAATAGAAAACAAAAGGGGAGGGGAGTGAAGGTTATTAGTGTTCACAGCAACATTGGCTAGTGGTGGCTTCTGCATGTGGATAGGTGTGATATCCATCCCTGGCAGTGTTCAAGGCCAGGTTGGATGGGGCTTAGAGCAACCTGGTTTAGTGAAAGGTGACCCTGCTTATGACAGGGATTGGAAATGGATGAGCTTTAAGGTCCCTTCCATCCGAAACCCTGCTGTGATTCTATGATCTTTCCCCTGCCCCTTCACTTTCCATGCAATCCAGGTCTGTCTCGTGTTCTACCTCTAAGGTGCTGAGCAGGCACAGCTTCAAGTTTCCATTTAAAATACTAGATCATCACCTCATCAGGACTGGCCACATACAGTCCGGCTCATAGAATAATTTTCTGTCCTATGATTTGTAGAATACAAGTGACAGGCATTATTATTTAACATTGATGGACACCTGTGTAAAGTAAAAGCCATGCCACCATCAGCAAAAGTAAAGAGCTTCTCAAAGCTCAACAGAAAGTGATATCTTTTTGTTTTCTGACAGCGAATATTGACACATGCCTACTCCAGAGTGGTCCTCAGAGTGTTAGAAGCAGCTGTTGAAGCAAAGAAGCGATTCAGCGTTTATGTCACTGAATCACAGCCAGATCAAGCAGGGTGAGTACTCATTCACTTGGGTTTTATCTTGGTTCACAGCTACCATCAATTCTGCTAGACCTTAAGAAAAGGTGCTAGACCTGTTTGTAGCGTTTTGAATGGTAACCGCCACCAGTATCACATTATTCTGGACACATAAAAACAACCCCAATGTTGGCAAGTGACTTCCTGTACTAAATATTCCAATTACAATTATCTCGGTTTTCCTCAGAGGCTTACAAACTTTCAGTCAATACCAGGCAACCTCCTTGGGAGGTGGGAGACAACTGATTTCTAGTGGTCTGCTTCAAAAGTAGGCTAAAATAATTAGTATCATCATAGCAAAGTAAAACATTCAGCTAACAATGCCATTTGAAGATCCTAAATGAAGTATATTACTGATAGCAAGAAAGCAGGCCTTCCCTCTTCAAAGCACACATGGTTGTGTGAGTGAAGTAATAAATCCTGCATGCTGGGTAATGCATGTGGCTAACAAGGATGTTCAAAGTACGTATGACTCTCCTAGCACTGCAGCTCATGCTTTATTTCTCGTTTCTTAAAATACCCTGTTGATGGGACAAGCTGAGGCAGCTCAGGTACTCTGTCATCTTAATAATGCCTTACTGACTCATCTTTCTGGAGCTGTAATTCCTGACTGGTAAAACAAACTTTCTTTACTTTTAGTGGGTTCATTCTAATCTGTTTGTTTCAATTTCTACACAGTAACTGATTTCCTATTAGAGAGTGCATCATAAACCAAAACTACCAGCAAGAGAACATGGGCAGTCAGGGGGTTCAGTCTTTTAGACAATATTTTTCTAACATTGTCTTTAAAGAAAAGGCTTCTAAGCTTCAAACATGCTTTTTTTAATAGGCAAAAAATGGCAAAGGCCCTGAGGAAGCTGAACATTCCCGTGACTGTGATTCTGGATGCTGCAGTTGGGTAAAGTCTGACCATTACATCTTAGTATTCTTCATCATAATTTTGAGTTTTGAGCGTTAGATGTAGGTTTCTTAGAAGCTTGTCCAAGTGTTGACTTGGTTTGTCACAGTCATCAAACAAGTTGAACAAGTTACACCTTTAGGTGCACCATTAGGAGAATGTGTCTGCTACAAAACAGGTATTTGATGTTTGCATGTTAGAGTGACAAAAGGAGTCAGACCTGAGTGTAGAACTTGTGGACCTTGTGAAAAAAGAACTGCTACTTTTTCCCTCATTTACCCACATTATTATTTCAGGGTTTCTTAAGCTATTTGCTAAATGACCACTGCGCAGTATAAGTCCAAAACATAAGAAAGAACCATAATAAATCTGAAGCTCAAGTCAATGAGGCCCTTGTCATATTACCCAGTAAGTACTGGATTTCTTTCCTCCCTCTGAACAGCTACATTATGGAGAAAGTGGACCTGGTGTTAGTTGGTGCTGAAGGAGTAGTTGAAAGTGGTGGCATTATCAACAAGGTAGGAAGTTGTGGGTTTATTACATTGTTCTGTATACTCCAGACTTTTAAAGTTTGATTTCTTTGAAGAATTCAAAGCTTTCTGAAAAAAACTCGTTTAGACGTATCCAGTAACCATCTATTTCTGCTTGGAAACTGGGCAGCATTATGTCACACTAGCACTGAGTCTGCAGTGTCATTTTCCCTCTGTCTCCATAGATTGGCACTAATCAAATTGCTGTGTGTGCCAAAGCACAGAATAAGCCGTTTTATGTGGTAGCTGAAAGTTTCAAGTTTGTGAGGCTTTTCCCTCTGAATCAGCAGGACGTCCCAGATAAGTTTAAGGTAAGAGAAATCCAAATTACTTCTCAGCCAAGGGGCTAAAAAACAATTAATACATTTCAGAACTGCCAATGGTTCTTTATACATAAGATGCAACAGCTGAGACCAAAGTGACACCAGCCTGTGCCTCACTTTAAAGCAAGTGACTTCCTTCAGTTTTACCACAAACATCTGCTTGAGACTACAGCACCGCTCTTGCCCCAAAGAGGTTTTAATTAACAATTGTCTCCATTCCTTCTAGTACAAAGCAGACACTCTGAAAACAAATCAGAATCTAACAGAGGAGCATCCCTGGATTGACTACACATCACCATCACTCATTACATTACTGTTTACAGACCTCGGTGTGTTAACTCCCTCAGCTGTCAGTGATGAACTTATTAAACTCTATCTGTAACAAAGAGGACTCTGTGTACAGGATGCATCATCTTCAGTGACTGTCACAGTTGTAAGAACTCCGAAGATGATACAAGTTATACGGACATGGTAAGGAGAGGACATTATAAGGATTAATGTAATTATTGGCCTTCTTGAGTTTTTAAAGCAAGATGTTACATATGGGTGGACCACTGTTTAAAAAAAAACCCTACAGCTTCTAAAGATCTAAAATAAATTATTTTAAAGATGGGTGGAGTATTTTGATACTGTACAGTAAAACACCTTAAGGTGTATTCAGCCTCGTTCTGAGGTATGCTGCTACTTACTCATCTGGGGTACATACCTGAAAAAAGCAAAGTGAAAACAGGCACGAGGCTGCTAATGGCAACCTGCAGCTTTGGCCACACCATGCGAGAGCAGTTCTCTTAGCTGTATTCTTAACTGCAGACTTGTCTGTTTGTCTCTGTGGGCTCCAGGTCTCTTATGAAGAAATGAGATCAATTCTGTTCTCTGCATCACTGTTTCGTTATAAAAATCCAGTTTTATTGAAATAAGCAGTATTTTAATGTAAAAGCGTGGTTAGAGTAACTGTCAACCTTCAGATTGTAAGTCAGCAACAGTTCCTGCTTTGAGCTTACTCTGGCTGCTTGTTATTCTCTTCTCAAATTCTTCTTCACTGATTTTTCCCTTTTTTAATCTTTTCAAGAGTCTTGTGTCATTCAGCAACTCTTCCATATCCTCATCTTCAATATCAGAGCCCTGGTGGCGGTTGAAAAACAACAAATTAAGCACAACACTAACTAAACACACACCAAGAGGTTTTCATTACACACAGCTGAACACAAGAGAAGTTTACTACTCTGATAGGCCAGAACTATCCAAGTAGGAAATACTACTTGATTTCTACCTAGGAAACCACCTAACTCTCAAAGCAAATTGAAAACCCAAACCAAGTACTGTCCACCATTGTGCCATACTGCTGGACCTTACAGAAAGAAAAAGCTATGCTACCTCTGCAGGCAGCGTTACTGATCAGCATCTGAGTGCTGAGAAGTTGTTTTAGTGTCTGGCTTTAAAAAGCTTCTCTGTTTTTCTCAAGCTTTGCCTGTCAAGGTCCTAAAAATTTACATTCTTCAGCTACATCAAACTAAGACCCCCAGGTGCTCTGCCATTGGAAGGATGTCCCTATGCTGCAGCGACCACAGGCAGTTCAACAGAATGGACACAGTTTACCTCTTCATGCTTCCTTTTAGCTGTTACTTTCTTTTTCTTCTCCCTCTTGGCTTTCTGCTTTGACCAAGCTTTGTTCTTTATGAATTTCTTTTTCCCTCCATTTTCCTCTCTGTCTTTTCTTTGTTGTTCTAACTGCTTTTGTCTCTGTTTTTCTCTATTTTTATCCTTAAATGAAATGGAGTCTGTATTAACAGTGACTGGAGTAAAGTCTGGAAAACATTTTCCTCTTAGTTCAGGCATCTTTGGCATTTTTAACAATGCAAAACCTTTGGCAAGACTGGCGAAATCCAGATCTGTGAAAGTAAGGATTATAAAGTCAGCTTCCCACTGGACAAAAAGTTAGTTTAGCTTAGCAGATCACAATTAGAAAACCCCACACATTATCTTATTGTATTGTTTGCACTCCAGACTTGATAGCAGCAACAATACTAAATCACTTTTATTTATGCTTATGTTATAAATTATGTCTCTAAAACGAGAAACAAGTTGCTTGGAAAAATGGGAGTTTTGTCAGAATCTGATGCTGCAGGAAGTAAATCTGACACCAGCAATCAGGAGCTGAGGCTTGTGGGCAGTAATACTGTGTTCTTTCCCAAACCAAATACTGTTCTGTAAAGAGCAGGAACAGATGCCAGCCCCTGCTGGGAATTACCTTTTATTCGAAAGATGAGATTACATTCGTGTTTGGCATAAGCCTGAACATACGACACAAATGCTTTCATCCCCTTCTCAAACACTGCCCTGTCAGCGAGAGCCATTGACTTCAGTTTTGGAAGAAGATCTAACACATTTGTCTGTGGTTTCATTTCCTGCATGGGACACTGAAAACCAGACAAGAAACACAAAACCAAAGGAAGAGTTCAGTGGAATGCTTTAAAATGCACTGTGAAGCTTTGAACACACGCTTCTTCCCCAGCTGATTTTCAGTCATCTCTGAGCCCCCTTCTATGCGGTCACTTCAACACATGAGTTCAGCATTCAGCCCTACACACACTTGTCTTATCCCAGCAGGGCAGTTCACACACCACAGCTGGAGAGAGGCCACAAGCTCATCTCACCCTTAACAAGCTGTGTTCCCATTATCAGGCTCCAGAGAGTGTTTACAATTAATCCCACAAACACAGGAAATTATCAGAGTTAAACAGTGTGGAGGGTGCAGTGTATAAACAGTGGTGGTGGCAGGCTGGGGGCAGGAGTCTTTAACCAGTGCTGTCCTTCTGGAAGTGCTCAATCTACACATGCTTCAAAATGATAAGCCTTTCCTATCTATCCTACTTCTACACTTGCCCTATCATACAAACTCAGTAAGTAACATGGGGAGCAGTCCTGTTCTAACAGGTATTTGCCAATCTTCCATTGAACTAATTAACTTCGAGAGAAAGAGAAAAGGGACATCAGAGCTTATTTGTTAAAGTGTTTTAAGCCATTCTCATGTGTAAATAATGATAAGCATAGAACATATGCTAAAATACATCAGAAAAGGAGCTCTTGTCTTTTCTTAATCAAGCATTCCCTATGCATATCCCCCAAAGTTCTACAATTCTGAACCTAAACTCCCATCAGTGAGTCTGTCCCCTTGCTCTTTCCTGCCTTGGAGTAGAATAAAAGTCTACTAACCTTTTGGTTGATTGAGAGAAAGTTAACATAAGACTCTTCCATGGGAAGCAAAAACACAAGTGCGCTGCCGACATTGCCAATCCGTGCTGTTCGACCACAGCGATGCACGAAGGCACTGAAATAACACAGAGGGGACTTAACAGAAGAGCCTCAGCCTGGTTTTGAAGTGACAGACAGGAGGCAAAATCTTGTGGAATTAAAATACAGAGTGCTGTACACTTTTGCTCGAACAGGAAAACGTAAAAAACGGTAAGAGAAACATGCAGCAGTCTCAGTGGACTGTTAGGGCTAAAGCAAGGGGGATCTGCCTTAAGGTGAAGTTTAAGCAAGTTGTGGGAAGAATTATGACAATGGAAGTTAAAATACATGGAAAAGATTGTGTTCACAATTTATATCCAAACAAGACAGTAACATGACCACAACTGGAGTGAAGACTCTTACGACCTGAAGTTGTACCTTGCACTGCTAGGTGGGTCGTACTGTAAAACCCAGTGTACTTCTGGAATGTCTATGCCACGGGCCATCACGTCAGTGCAAACTAAAATGCCACTAGGAAGAAGAAAGAGCGTGGTTTCATTAAACTGTCACTTGAAAAGAGCCAGCCCACCCCCAGTTGTGTGTTCTGCATCTGCACTGGAGAATGAGCAACAAAACGGGGGCTTTGAAAAGAGACAAAATATTCTACAGTATTTGCAGCTTTCACCGACTAAAATTCTACATAATGTTGTGAAAAGGAATGGGATTTACATCAAAGGAAAAATCAATTCCCTGTCACAAGTCCTATTATTAAATCACCATTGTGTCCACCACAGCTGAAAGTCATTTCAACAAAAGACTTCAGGGACTGACAATTTCCACATGTTACTTTACGCAGTTCCGCTGCTGCTGGGAATTACATTTCTTACTCATTTTCTTACCCCGGGAGCTTCCGGAACTCAGTAAAAATCTTGTTCCGTTTGTGTTTCATTTTCCCATGAATGCTCATTATTTTCACTTGTTTAATTAAGGATTCCAAAGCCTTCCCATAGTATTCCACACAGGCACACGTGCTGTGGTGATACAGACAGACATAAAGGTAAGAGATTATGCTGCATTTTCAAGGCTCAGAGACCTTACTAGAATATATAATATAGCTTATTTTTATTTACAATATATGTATATTGCTTTTATAATTAACACATAATCATCTCTAATGCTTTACTTAAACAATTCATATTAATGTTCTGCTTAATAAAATTCAACCAAATCCTGACATGAAGCAATGATCAATCTCTTTTTAGGCACCATATTGTGCAAGACAGCCATTGGAATTAACCACTTCTAAACCAGTTGTGTCCTTGCAAACACAAGCCACAGCTCTGGAATTTGAGTACTAAAACACCAAAGGGTTCTCACAGTGAAACACAGAATTACCTGAAAAAGACCAGGTGTTTTTCCTGTTTGTGCTGCCGCAGAAAATGCACCAACTGATTAAATTTTTCATCTGCTTTGCAGATCTGCACAGTTCAAAAGAAAAAGAGGTAAATAAATGGACTCGATACAAAGCAATCTGCCTGTTTCCTCCATTCACTGTGTACTGATAGATGACTACAGGTGTAATTTCTTAATCCTGATCATCTCTCCCATAGTTCCTCCTGCAGAATATTACTCTTAGACATCTTGTTTTAAATAAAAACAAATACTTAGCTCCCAGCCTTCCCATCCCCTGCCACAACACCCCTTCTGCAGCAGTATCTCAAATATCCCTCAGGAATTGCCAAAATCTGCCCCCATCTGCGTTCCTTAGGAACAGGTCAAGGAGCTGCAGCGCTGCAGCTAGTTTGGAGTTACAACAGCTCCTTGCCAGTCAAACAAAACTCACAGGGCAGAAAACAACAGAGTTGCTAATTTAGATCTTTCTCCCTAGCTTGGTGACTGATCTTTGGAGAACTAGAAAAGCTCCGTATCTTTGAGACTTCCAATTTCTCTACTAACTTGATCCAATCTGGGCAAGACTTATGGATAGAGCCAGGAAAAGAGGAGAGGGACCAAGAAACCATCACAAAGCAGAGGTTCACACCATGTAGTAGTTCTCCAGGCGTGTTGGAGTTTTCTGTGTGTTGCTTGCTGCCACTCCCTTCTCCTTCACTGAGATGCGGACAGGATTCCGGAGACCTGCCCTCACCAGGTTCTCCACCTCTTGAGTCTGAGTTGCTGAGAACAGACCCGTTCGTCTCTGCTTGGGCAAAAAGTCCAGAATGGCATTTAAACTGCAAGTAAGCACATGCAGAACATAAGTTTCCCAAGATTTCCTGCAAAAAAAGAAGTTTAATCACTGGAAGTAAGAGTTTACAAACAGTAAGATTTCATTATCAAGTGCCAACCTTCTATTGAACTAATTAACTTTGACAGAAGGATAAAAGGGACATCAAAGCTTATTTGTTAAAGTGTTTTAAGGCATTCTGATGTGTAAATAACGACAATCAAGCTAACATACATCAGAAAAGAAGAACTTTTAAACTCTGTATTCATCAAATATCTGCTCCTCCTGATTCTCCAACACCCCCCCCGCAATTGCTTTATGTAGCCTATGGAGCAAAGACAGATAAAAGAACAAACCCGAACAAATCTAACTTCAGAGGTCATCATAGGCCATGCTCACATCAATCATATATGAACTCTAAAACTTCAAAAGTGCTACTGGAATGTATGATTCCAATACCTTGCTTCAAAGCCCATATCCAGAAGTCTGTCTGCTTCATCTAATACCAACACATCAAGAGACTTCACACAACTTCCTAGGTCCAACCCATCAGCTTTTCTTCTGAACAGATCCTCCAGGCGGCCTGGGGTAGCTACAATGATGTTCCCACTGTTGGTGAACAAGACACACGGCAGTTTTGTAACTGTGCAAGGTGAGGACTTTGGGGAGCTGCCAACATCATTATCACAGCACAAACCTGTGCAAAAGTTGACTGCACTCCTCAGTAAAACAATTCATTTATCAGTTCTAACTGTATTGGTATGTCAGTGCCTTTCAACAGTTAGCTGATGGGGGAAAAATGCTCAGGTGAAAGCAAACCACTTGTAGTAACAGAAGTCCAGAATATAACCAGTAACTATGGAAAGGAACTGTCAGCTGGGAGAAGTCTTTGATTCCTCTGTGCAAAAACCTTCATCATTAGAAAATACAACTGCTTCAAAACTTAATCATCAGTATCAGCACCAACTTCAGAAACATTCAGCTGCAGAGACTCCCACCTCACTGGAGCCTACTACTAGTACAACACTGACAGGAAAGAAGGAACTAAAATATTCAGTGAAGACAGTTTTCAGCTCACCACACTGCACACCGTTCTTCATCCAAACAGCACATAAATGGCCCTGATTTCACATATGATCCTTTCTATTGGCTCATGATGGCACATCTCCCTCAAGGGAAAGAATCCATCATTTCCTCAGCATAGTTATGCAGTACCTTCAAAGTTTAGTACCAGCAAGACCAAAAACCTAACCGAAAATCTGCAGACAAGGAGAAAGCTACATCTGCAAGGCAATGACAAAAATTGCGGACAAGCAACTCACCCGTGTTCTTTAAACTTTTCAACATCTTCCATGGGATTCCTACCACCAATTAAAAGGATCTGACTAAACCAAGAAAACAGAAAGACTTAGGTCATTTTTAAGTTTTACTGGTTTATGAATGACAGAATCCCAAAGGCAAAGGGAACTGTGGTCATGACAAGCTTCAAATTCACTCACCTGAACCTGGGGAAGTGCTTTGTGAAATGTGACAGCACCTCATCAATCTGAATAGCCAATTCTCGTGTTGGTGTGATAATTATAGCCCCAACCTGCACATAAAAGCAACAGGAATTTATGGAAAATAACAGCCTAGAAGAAAGTATTGGGCAAAATTCTTCCTTTCAAGCAAATATGAGCCACGATTATGATCCTAGTTTTAGGCAAAACATTTTCGTATGTCCTGGGTTCAGCAGTAGCAGTCATTTTTCTCCTTCTTAGTAGCTGGTGCAGTGCTGTGGTTTTGACTTTCAGCCTGGGAACAGCTGATAACACCAATATTTTTAGTTCCTGCTCAGTAAGGTTTACTCTGACCAAGGACTTTCTGAGCCTCATGCTCTGCTGGGCAGGAGGGGAAGCCGGGAGGAAGCAGAGACAGGACACCTAACCCAAACTAACCAAGGAGGTATTCCATACCACAGCACGGCATGCCCACTATATAAACTGGGGGCAGTTACCCAGAAGGGTGAGAGCACTGCTTGGGTCAGGCTGGGTATCGGTCAGCGGGTGGTGAGCGGCTGAATTCTCTTCCCTTGTTACTTCCCTTACCATTATTATTATTGGTGGGAGCAGCAGTGGTTTGTGTTATACCTCAGTTACTGGACTGTTCTTATCTCAACCCATGGGAGTTACATTCTTTCCATTCTCCTCCCCATCCCTCTGGGAGCAGGGGGAGAAAGGGGGGGAGTGAGAGAGTGGCTGTGTGGTTTCTGAGCTGCCGGCTGGGTTTAAACCACGACATCATAGAAATACAATAAACTACTCAGAATAACACAAAATATATATGAGAAAGGCATTACAGCAATGTCCAAAATGCCTTTGCACAAAGAGCACAATCCAGTAATGTTATTTAACAGCAAACAACAGTGAAAGTTCTCTATACACTGAAAATTAATGGATGCTCGAAAGTATTCAGAGACTTGTTTGCAATACCTCGTTGTACTCTGTATTTTAAGCCATTTTTCTAACAGCTCAGAAATGTGGTTTGATAATAGTTTTGATGTTCTGATAATGCTGAATAAGCAGCTAAGTGCCAAGAAAGCAGCCCAATATTTATAATCAAGATTTAAGCAGTTCATTGTCACTGTTATACCCCAATGCTGAACACACTGTCACTTCATGTGTGTGCGGTTTTCCATAGCGATACCTTCCCCGAAGTCCTCCAATCTTACTGGCACATCATTAAAACACACCTGGAGCAGAGCGACTTCATCTTACCTGCATTTTCTTTAGTTTTTCTTCCCGTCTGAGGAGAATTTCCAGTATGGGGATTACAAACGCTAATGTTTTGCCACTGCCCGTTACCTGTGCGGGGGAAGGCAGTGTCAGTCTTCCCTCAGCCCAATGCAAGCTACAACAAACAGCGAACTGATCAGGAAAAATCACCCACCGCTTCTGCAGCAACATCCTTATTGCTCATGAAGAGTGGAATGGTCGCGGACTGAAACACAGAGAACGCAGAAACACCCCATGAGCAGCTGCAGGGCGGCAGTAGGCCTCACAAGGCTGAACCCGCACAGGACACACCAGAGCGCTACGGATCACCTCAGCGGAGCCACTGGCGGGAAAGCCGGACCGCTCCGACCTGCGGCCGAGCCGCTCCCTCAGGCCCCGCCGCCCGGTTCCCCCCTTCCCCGGCGGGGCGCGGCCGCTCACCTGCACCGGGGTCATGCGGGCGAAGCCGAGCTCCCGTAGCGCCCGCAGCACGCCCGGGCTCAGCGCCACCGGCAGCGCCTCCCAGCCCCCCTCAGTCACCGCCTCCATCTTCGACGGCCGCCGCTCCCTCTCCGCGCCGCGGTCCGGCGCTGGCGGGGCCGCCCGGAAGCACGCTCCTCTGCACCGTGGTTCCGTTGCCAGCCGCCTCCTCCGGCCGGGGCCCGCGGAGATTTACCTCAGCGGGAGCCCCGTCCGACTCGGGAGTGGAGGGAGGGGATTCTCCCCTCTGCTGCGCTCTGGGGAAGATCCCGCTTGGAGCGAGGCCAGAGGAGGCCATGGAGATGCTGCGAGGGCTGGAGCAGCTCTGCTCTGGAGCCAGGCTGAGAGCGGGGCTGGGGCAGCCTGGAGAAGAGAAGGCTCCTGAA